>JAXGGA010001365.1:0-7500 GCA_038373865.1 Uloborus plumipes | reverse complement strand
ATAAACATAATCCAAAAAAAAAAAACTTCTGTTCAGCTGTGCCCTCTTGGTAGATGTTGTGAATGCCATAAAAAACTCAACTTTTTAACAAATCAGAAGCCTCTTTAGCAAAATGTCACTTCTTAAAAATCTTGGTACATTAAAGCCCCTCGGTGCAGATCTGGAAATTTTTGATGACACTCATGACATCGAGCAAGAGGGCGAAACTGAATAAGTAAGTTTTTTTTTAGATTAGATCTATTATCCATTTCAAAATATTCTTTTACATTATGACAAGAGAAATTACTTTATATCAGACTTAAGAAACATTACTTTCCTGTTTTACAGCAACTAGAACGACAAGAAGTACATAAATTGCTTACCATGTTGGAACCGAACGGAATAAAGAGCTGTAACGAAAAAAAAACGTCGCTTGGACAAACAAAAAAATATGGTTTTTGACGTATACTGAGTATTTTCGAGAATTCATTTTCAATTTGGTTTCATATGTATAACCATCTTTAGATGCCATTTCAGCTAGTTAGGAAGTTGGGATATAATAGTGCTACAAATAATAGCAATACCTATTTTAAAACAGGTAATTGGCCTTTTTTCTTAACGCCGAAAAACACTCATTTTTCAAAGTTTAGAGCCGAATTATGCAAAAACTGAAAGAGTAGCCATAGGTTTGTTAACGGATTGTGTTTCTGGGACAAGAAAGGCTTCTACTCCAACTAGTTTTGTATCTGGTCACTCATGCTGCAAGGAGATAATGACCCTCAAAGTCACGTGATTTTGCGATTTCTGCAACTTCAGAGTCAAATATTTCGATGTGCAAAATATCAACCACACATATCTTTATGTTTTTGGATACTACTCTTTGGTGGGTATTTACTGATATATACACTACCGTGGTGCACCGTTTCCACAAGAAGATTTGGTCGGTCAAAGTTGCATTAAAAAACTATTTTTCTTACAACTTTGAGTGACCTCTGACCTTTGCGCCAAGAGTCGTCCACAAATATTTATGTACTTACAGTTAGGGGGGATATAGTAGAACACAAAATAATTGTCAGTTCCACGGTTCACTCCTAAAGCAAAAAGTATTGGCTCATCTAAGTTGGCATGTTTTTATTGAAAAAAAAGCAAAGTCCAACTTTGACCTCCCAAAATGGAAAGAAAAAAATTTTTTTTGGAAAAATAAAAAAACACGTGTTTAATAATTTTAAATAAAGACCATATTCTGAAATTTTCAGCAAAATCAAAAATGTCAAGTTTTTTGACTGCCTGATTCTTAAAAAAAAACGGCTCTTAACTTTTGCTACAGACATAGTCATCAAAATGAGTAAAACGTGGGCTCACAACATGTCGTACAGTAAACTATTCAACAATATCAATGCAAAACAATCTATAAAGTATTTGACTTTGTTCCAATTGCTTACTTTTCTAAATTTTATCACAACCTCTGCATCTCGAAAGCTCCGTAACTCGATTTTTTCTTCTGTCCCGTGAAATTCGAGATAGACGGGTTTGACTGTAATATAACTCAGGCATTCTAAAACCGGGAATTAAATGGATAAGTTCCATTTATTGATGTCCAAAAACAACCAGATGAAAACAAGATATATGGAAAGATAACGAGATGAATTAAAAATTTACCGAATAGTATGACAGCCCTTTTAACATTGATTTGTTTAAACAATCAAAAACTTCTTAAATACCTGACAACTTCCTAAAAGGACTGACAACTCCCTAAAGGCCTTCCTAAAATGCCTGACAACTCCTAATTCAGTTTGATAGTTTTACTGCAGAGTAAAAAATTAAAATTTAAGTGAAAAGAAAACAGATGAAAAGAAAAACCGTAACATTTTAATGCATACTTTCATAAAAATAACGGCACAAAACTCTTAAAAATAAGCTAATATTCTTATATAGAATAGGTGCACGAGGGAAAAAAAAGACTTTTTAGTGGGACAGAGTGAATTTGGTGCATCAACAAAACGACCCCTATTTGCATCTTGTGGATCCCCAATTTTTTTCTTCCCACCATCACGTTCTGAATCAAAATAAAATGAACATAATATATAAAAAATAATGAATAATAATTAAAATAAAATGAACATATATAAGCTGAGAAAGATTTTTATTTCTTATTAATTAAATTAGACAAAAATTATTTTTGTGAAAAAGAGTTTGATAAATTACTTAAATTTTTAGAACGAAAAATTTTCGAAATTACCTGAAAAATGTGATTATTTTTCTTGAGGTAAACAAGAAGGAAACATTTTTACCATATTTCTGTTTCTCTTTGTTCCTAGTTCGTGCCATTGTCGTATGAGGTACGATGATGCTCACAGCAGTTAACTATTTCAATAAAACTTTTTTAAGAATTGGAAAATTAATTTTTCTTCATCACTTTTCTGAATCACTGAAATTTCTTCGATTATATTTCATAATTATAATGAAAACAATAACAATCAGCAAAGTTCAATCAGCAAACGATAAATTAAAAAATAAAGATTTTCAGCAACCTCAATTGAAATCCGCAATTCCAGAGCTCGAATACGCCACCTTGCGGGATTTACAAAATTTAATCCCGCCCCTTTGATCTTTTGAGTAATTAAACAGCACTATATAAAACGTTATCGAGTGAAGCATTGGTATTACTAAGGTCAGGTGGGGGAAAGTGGGGCTAAAATCGAGCTTGTTTTAGAAACGGTTTCAAAACCACACGATTAAATTTATTTTAAGGAAACTTTTGATGCATTTTATATACATTGGATTCATATAGATTAAGTATGAAACCGAATCATTTTATTATGTTAGATTGCTTTCTCTCAGTGATACATTTTAAGTATCATGTGTTGATAGCCCCACTTTCCCGCATGGTGGGGGAAAGTGGGTCTAGTTCAGAAATTAGCGTACATTTTAGTAAAAATGTGTAAATATTGATTTTGACATAAGTATACGATGAAATGAAAATACCTTAATTTTCATTTAAAGGTACAAATGCACAAATTTTTTTTACCCACATTTAACGAATGAAACAATGGCATCAGTAGTGCTCTTTTTCCTGTCATTCACAATATTGAAAAATTCTAGAACAATCTGCAACTTTCTAATGTGTTCGAAAACGCGCCAAATGTCACCAAACTTGCCGACACTTGGTGATTTTTCGCCAAATTTGGCGACCAAAAATCGTCGCCGAAAGCGAAGCCAATTTGGCGATATCTTGTCAATTTCTCGCCAAGCCCATAGACTCCCATGTTAAACTAATGGCAAAGCAGGGAAAACAACAAGCAAGCAAAATTTAGTACGTAAATTAACAGAAAAAGAGCCAATTTTAGCAAGATATTTAAAAATAAGGACATAAAATCAGAAAAATAGCACCAATTTACTATGTGTAACGCAATCGTAAACCCTCAGGAAAGCTTAAGACCCACTTTACCTCACCGCAGAAAACACCTAATAATAAATATTATTATAAACTTAATTTGTATGTCTTTATGTAGAGCTGATCCTTAGATGTTCTACTACAAGTCTACACTAAAATTAATAGCACTTGTTAAGGAATAATGATTCTTAAGGAAAGTTCATAAATACCTAACCCTTACAAGTCACATTCAGTGAGCATAAAAAACAGTTTTGTAAGCATTTAATTTGCTTAGAGTGTTCTAAAACTAACACAAAAGTATTTGCTATCACCTCAATTAATATCTCAAAACAAGAATCAACAAAATATTTCAATCAGAAAAGAGAAAATTGGGGTCTTTCAATATAGCCCCACTTTCCCCCATAGACTCACTTTCCCATACCTGACCCTATAGCACTAATTTTGCTCCTCAACGTTTTTGATTTCTTCTTCCTTGCTTGCGCACGTAAACAAATAGTAAGAAAAAATCTATTTGCTAAGGGTTTGGGTTATCATTGATCAATTGGATTATGAAAATTCAATTGTTCGTGCAAAAATTTGACTACGGTGCCGGTTATTGGAATATCCCCGGAATTAAGGTTTTAAGAACTTTTTTAATAGCTAATTGTAGAATGTTTAATATTAAAAGAATCTGAAATGATCGACGGAAATTTATACGAAATTAGAACTTTTATAATGCATCATAATCACCAGACTGCGATCTTTGATTGTAAGAATTATTTTATAATCAATATCTAAAGCAAATTCTTTCAATATCTGAATATAAAAGAATTCATGCAGTAAAATGAAAGAAACTTTAAGGCAACTTTGTCAACTAATTTTCATAATTTTCTACCCCAAAAAGATTTCTTCTTTATTATAATGTACATTAAACATGATTTGACGCCTATTTGATAAAAATAGGTGGTTATAAAAGCTTTCAAATGTCAAAACAACTGCAGATACAAGAAAAATTGTGTCTTAATTTCATTGACTTTACATTTTTCAAACAAAGAAAGGGTTCATTCCTTCCATGAGTTACACAACCCAAATTGGCGACATTTGACAAAGTCTTGGCTGTAGATTTGGCGAACTTGGAGAAAAGTAATCATCCAACAAAAGTTACACCATATCTTTCTTGACAAAGAATATGAAGTACAAAAGATTCAAATTATATATCTTGAAGCGCCAAATACTTCATTACGGAAACTATTATAGATGTGATATATTTTGTTTTAACTTTCCACGCTAGTCCAAATTCATAGAACATTATCATAACGTGGGACACTTGGCGTATTTTCAGAAATATGTTCGCCAAACAAGTAAAATTGGCTTATCTTCGTGTCAAAAGTTACCATAATCAATATTGCTGAACCTCAAAATTCGATGCTTAATTTTTAAACAAAACATACCAATAAACAAGTGTAGAAGTTACTTTAAATTGAAAAAAAAAATCCGTTGACTAATTTAATTTAAGATATTCAAATTTAAAAGACATACACTTAAATGGCAACATCTATTTCAGCACTGGCAAAGTTTTTTTCGCCAATTTGGCATATTCCACGTTATAAAAATTCCCCTGAAAAAAAATATGCAGTCCTATCTTGAAGATCCGAAACCAAAACATTTAATATCTTCCTTCATCTGTGTTTCGTAAATCTCGATTTATGTTTTATAAAATATTCCAGCACAAAATGAATTTGATCTTGAGGATGTTCAAACATCAAAGCCTCAAAAGCCTCTCTCACAATCGGTAGAATATAAGCATTTAAATATTCTTTTGAGCTTAAATCTTTTCGATCCATTTTCAATGACTTAATAGTTTCAAAATACTTCGTTTTACAATTCCGGTAAACCGCAACGCCTCCTAAATACTTAATGCCTACTTTACTTCGCTACGGGATACATTGGTTTCACTTTGAGCTCCTTGCGGCAATCTGATGATGCCGTTGTTATGGTGATAAATCCAAACAATATTCGAATAAAATTTTTTGATTGGCCAATTGTTAAATTTAAATTTAGAAATCAACCAATCGTTAATTTCTCTTGTCTTGAAGAACTCCGATAGATGACAGTACGTTTTAAACCAAGGAATAAATTTTGCTGTGTGCTGAAAACCAGAAAGCAGTAGGCATTTACTATTTAGGAGGCGTTGGTTAAACACAGTAATTTTAAAACGAATATGTTTTCCCCGTCCGGTTCACAGAATAATCACGGACCAGAGGCCAATCTTAATGTTGATTCTAAAATTATCAAAAACTGCGTTTAGCGCCTCTCAGGTGCATGTGACAAACTACATATACTGCTTTTGTTGTCATGTCAATGGGGGAGTTTCCTTCAGTCTAAGACCCCTATATAGACCGTACAGACGAGTCGGCCCATCAAGAAGTTTGACCATTTTGGATCCAGCTCGTGTTTGAGAGTTGTCTTTTCCGGTGAGTGGTTGTCTTTTCTGGCAAGTAATTGCGTTTTCGTAATTTTTTACGAGAAATCAACAAAGCTTGGCAATGTCCGGAAACTTTTTCTTGTAATCCTAGCGCCACAACAATGCAAAAATGAAAGTAAAAGTTAAGAAAAATATAAAGTAAAATAAATAAGTAATAAGTAAAAGAAAATAATCCAAAGTGGTGAAACTTAAGCTTGATGCGTCGGCCTGTCTATATTGAGGCTCAACTTCAGTCCAAAGTACTACTTTTGGAAAATGAAATTGATCGAATGGGCAAAAAATTTTGTGAAATATGTGTGGTGACTGACTGTACCCCTAAAATAAGCCTTAATTTATGTTGTAATCCAAAAAAAAACTAATGATACGATGCATTGTTTATACATCACAAAGCACAGACGCAACATAAACAGTACATTTAAAACGAAACAAACAGATGTTTAATGAGAAATTTGAACTGTCACTATTTTAAATATATCGAATAAATAATTTAAATTGTAATTTTAAACAAAAAGTTCTGTCAAGAACTAAACGAGCCTACTTTCCCGTACATCGACATCGGCATTCTAGCATCTGATCATTATTCTCTTGATTATCTGAGACTGAAAAGCATGTCAAACATACCTTTTTAGCACTTAAAGCTGATTTTTAAAAGCAAAATATACCTCTCTCATCAGATAAAATAGACACGTAAAAAGTAAATAAACGAATAAATAAAGTTTTGTCGCACCTTTTAAAGAATGTAACTGTTATAGTTCTTCCGTAGAAAAATTCCTCAATCGTTTTCAAAAAAAAAAAAATAATAAATAAAATAAAAGTACAAAGAACATCAAAACACATTTTATCAAAGAAAGAAAAAAAAACTCGTTCGTTAATAAAATGTCTCGAATTTCATTTTTAATCCGTTGCCAGTTGTTAAATATAAATAAAGAATAAAATACTCTCGTGAATGAAAAATTTTTGTTACAAAAAAATCGTCTGCCAAAAAAATAAATAAATAAAAATAATAATAATAAATAAAATTAATCAATAAACAAAAAACCGTCTGCATAGTCCGTCTTGTATTTCTGAGTCTGCATTTCCGCCATGTTGTCGGAGTCGGAATCAGAGTCCTCACAGAAGATTATTCAGAAAAGTACTTTACATACATTATTTATCAAAACCATTTTCTTACAAAGTTAGTTTGAAGGAAATCCGCCTTTAAGTTCAGGATCAACATTCAACTTAAATTTCCCCGTAGGCGCTAATGTTAAGTTTTTTTCTGAACGGTTCAACATTGAACGAAAAATGGTTCAAATCAAACAGCGAAATATGGGAATGAGCCTCTCCGAGATCTTTCGAACAAAAAAAAGTTTATTCAATTCGGACGGTTCACTTAAAAGTTATTAGGTGGGGAAAGGTTGCTTGAACGGTTCAATGTTGAACGAAAAAATGTTCAAATTGAAAATTTAAATACGGTAATGAAGTATCCTTGCTGAGATCCTTCGAACAAAAAAAAGTTTGTTTAAATCGGACTGTTCACTCAAAAGTTATTAGGGGTGACAGCTTGTTTGAACGGTTCAATGTTGAACGAAAAATTGTTCAAATCGAAAATGTAAATACGGGAATGAAGTATCCTTGATAAGATCTTTCGAACAAAAAAAAGTTTATTCAAATCGGACTGTTC
>JAXGGA010001364.1:0-156092 GCA_038373865.1 Uloborus plumipes | reverse complement strand
AAAGCAGTTTAAATTGAACCAATTATTTTTCTTTGCTCTTAACTTTCAGAGACTTTTCATATGCTTTACTATGCTTGAGAAATAGGTATTTAAATAAATAAATAAACCAATGAATTTTTCTACTTTGATATTTTATCTTCAAATCAAGTGTGATGTCAGTCCTTTCTACAAAATAATAATAATTCATTTATTGAAACAAAGAAGCTAATAGAAGAATAAGTAAAGTTTGGGAAACATTTTAAAGAGCAAAAGCAGTCCAAGTTGAGCCAATTATTTCTCTCTTTTTTCAACTTTCGAGACTTTTCATAAGCTTTACTAGTCGGAGAAATAGGTATTTAAATAAATAATAAAAAATAATAATAACAATGAATTTCTCAATTTTGATGTTTCCTCTTCAAATCAAGTGTGACGTTAGAACTATTTACCCAATAATAATAATAATAATAATTCCTTTGTTGAAACAAAAAAGCTAGAAAAGAATAAGTAAAGTTCGGGGAAAATTTTAAAGAGCAAAAGCGGTTCAAATTGAGCCAATTATTTTTCTTTTATCTTAACTTTCTAAGACTTTTCATATGCTTTACTATGCTTGAGAAATAGGTATTTAAATAAATAAATAAACTAATGAATTTTTCGACTTTGATGTTTTATCTTCAAATCAAGTGTGACGTCAGAATTATTTACAAAATAATAATAATTCATTTATTGAAACAAAGAAGCTAATAGAAGAATAAGTAAAGTTTGGGAAACATTTTTAAGAGCAAAAGCAGTCCAAATTGAGCCAATTATTTTCCTCTTCTCTCAACTTTCCGAGACTTTTCATAAGCTTTACGAGCAAAAAAAAACCCAACTTCTCTCCCCTGAAAGGAGAGTGGTCCCCTCCATCTGAACCCAGAGGCGAAATTTTCTCCACCAGGGGGAACAAAAACAAACCAAACGATCGAAAATCCCACATGCGGTGCGAGGCCGACAGAGGAAAGGAGACTATTATTCACCTCCGCCGAGCCACATCATTGGCTCCGCCGACTCATATTTCTCCAGCAGCCGATAATAAGGAGGACAGGGATTTCGAACGCCGCTCATATCCGCTGCGCCACTTCCTCGCAATAAGGATCACGGAGGGCTTTGCCGAACTTGATAACGTACACTCGTACTACGCATGTACAGATGTTGCCGTGTTTTACAGCATCGTAAACTGACGAGTATTTGTTGCAGCTACATTTTTTTTTCTTTCACTCTCTTTTTTTCCCTTCCCATTTCGCAAAAGTAAGTTTTTGCATCAGTTTCCAAAACGTCAGAGTTGCTTCAGTCATGGTCAGTACAGAAATTTAAGGACTATCTGAAAATTCTTCGCATGCGCCATTCATAAAGAAAGCAAAGTTGGCATCTTATCTGTACTGATGTATTGTACGTGTATTGTCTCCTCGTTTTCTGGCAATTATTGTATCTCGCATTATGCAAAAAATATAAAATAAGTTTGAGGCAAAGGATCGAGTTCAAAATCTGGATCACACGTCCGCAATGCTCGGGAAATTGAACCTAATATCCAGCTTTTCCAAAAACAGCACCTCTGTCCACGCATGTTTTGTCCATCGGACCGTTTGCATTTGGACCTTAGGTCCCACCAGACAGCGACACCAGAAATGACTTTCTTGTCGCTGTTGGGCTTTTGGTCAAAACTGCCCTTATGTGCCGTATTAGGATTGGAACTACCGTATTAGGAATGGCAATATGTATTCAAATTAATAGTTCTGGAGGGGAAGGTTGTGAGGGCTGACCCCTAAATCTCCTTCCTAGCTCTCCACTGTGTCCGGATCCCATTTAGGTCGGTAAACTTTCAATCTTTGTTGGACATATTCTGGTATTTACTGAGAAAAATAAGAATCGGGCCAATTTAGAGTCATATGTCACTATAAAATGAGAAATTAAAAGTAATAACAGAGGAGAGTGGCTACACTTCAGACTCTTATATTAATTTTATTGTCTGTTTTTATTATTTATCTGCTTTGAATATTGATTAATTATTGTGGAAAAAAAATCCTGGAAGGCATTTACGAATGATGTGACGCTGTAAGGACGAGAGGCGGTTCGTGGAATTGTGACAGAGTGCCGGATGGAGGAACCAGAAGAGTGACATCACAGATTTTGGTTTAAATATTTTTATGATAATAATGTTAATGTAATATAGCGTGACATATGTTAAATGGAGGGTTGAAGTTACGTATGACACTTAAAGAAAAAGGTGGGAATGTCCTTTGTTTGAAAAAAATCTGACATCATCGATGGGCAGCCCGGGTATACTTTTAACTTCTCTCTACATTGTTAAATAATAGTTTCAATCCTACATCTACCACTGATGACATATGATCTCGACAAAAATATGCTTGAAAAACAAACAACTAGCAATTCAAGAAATTCGCTAGTCATTATTTACGTAGATGCATATAGAATAATCAACTTTTCCAAAATCTAACTTCATCTGTCCTCTGATTTTAAACTTCAATTCAGTCCCAAAACATGACTGAATATAGATTATTACTGAGTAAAGTTAGTTCACAAATTAACAATCACAATACAAGTACACAAAATCTTGCTTGCTAAGCATCTACGTGTTAAAACGAAAGGCTGTTTTATTTGCAACCGTGAATTCCGCAATGCCGTAACGACAGAAAGGTTGTACGAATCGGAGAATTCCAAAAATTACAGAAACGGGTACTTCAGGGAGTTGTATCGACACCCTCATCAGTTAGCATTTAAAGGATGCATTCATATCTGTTTTATCACTTCTTTAAAAAACAGATCATTAAAATTCTACCCATATAGTGAAAGTATTTACTAGCTACTTATTCGTTGCAATCTTCAATAGGACCTAGAACTGAATTTTTGGGGACGGAATAGGGTTTCCACCTTGTAAGGCTTACGGAAAAATAATTTCAAGCTTTGAATTTGAAATGGCAGAAATTTAAGCAAATTGTCTGAGTTGTGTTGTTGAAAGTAAGAAGCCCTCATATCTGGCTTGAAAGTACCAATGAACCATATTTGACGCTTTGAAACCAATTGTACAATACAATACCTCCTTAATTGAACTTCACGAGCATCCTAAAATACAAGTTTTTATTGTTACGTACAAACAGATGCCCAATTTTTTAATTCCAGGATTGGGGGGAGGGAGCTTTGATGCATCAAAGAGGAATGATGGTAAAACCCAACACAAACTTACTTAAACCGAAAGATTATAGGCCATGTTTTCGAGAAAATAGCTGTGCAGATCAAGAATCTAAAAATAAAAACGATAATGAGGGAGATATTGTATTTCTATTCAAAGGCACAGCATTCAAAAACTTCGGTTCCCCTAACGGAAGCTAGTTTTTCTTCAGACAATACAAAATGGGAACTGCTTCTTGGAAAAAGTTTTTTCTTTTTCTTTGTAATCTAGTTTCCCCCTTTTAGTACTGCTACCCAAACCTCTAATTTAACCTCATCAAATTGTTTCAAAAGAATATAGTGCATAATCAACCTCAATCTAGAGAGCTTTCAAGGCTTTCGAGCGCCAAATACTCATTTTCGGAACAAAATAAACAAATAAGTTCAAACGTATTTCGAGGAGAAATAAGTTCTAACGGGTAGTTAACTAAAAAGAAAAATGTGTGATATTATGGATACCAATCAAGAAAGTTATTGTAGCATTTAATAGGCTGGTATATTATAATTCTATTGTAAACTATAATAAGTTAAGAGTAATAATACGGAAAGCACAACTGTACATTACGCCTAATATGGCTTTTCTTGGAACTCAAGTCTTGTGTTATATAATATTAAGGACGGCCGGCCAAAGAATAAAATCTTTTCCAAAAAAATTAATTAAAATAGGTTTTCTGGATTTTCTTTACTTCCAAATTATGGCTCTTTTTTCTTCCAAATTATGGGAGAGATTACCACAGTTAATTTTTGAATACATATTGCAGAGAGATCATCATAGGCTCCATCTTGTAAAATATGAAATGCACCTGGATTTTGTTTCTCATGCAGTAATGGGATGTTATTTCACTTATTATATTATTAAAAGCAAATGTTTTGAATAATAATTCAATTGTAATGCGAGTGCCATAATTCGCACAGAATCTTCATAACGATTTTTTCTTACGGTTGTTCTTCGCTTTTGAATCTATAACACAAAATCCAGCATATGTGCACGTGCAGAGCCTAATTACCGCAGGGGCACGCGGGCACAGGCCCCTCCTCTTAGATTTCATGGGGGCCAAAAATCCCCTTACCAACGCCTCCTAAATACTAAATGCCTACTGTATATTTTAATAAAATACCTACTGGTATATTTTACTAGAAAACTGAAAGCCTACTGTGTATGTCGACGTATATTTTTCTCTTAATAAGTTGATAGCATTATTATTATTATTTTTTTTTTTTTAAGTTCGATCTTGGCACAAAACTTTTATTTCATTCTGGTATAGTAAGAATTGTTTACTCGTAACACGTAACTGATATGAGAAGGGGGATGGGGGCCCTGAAATAGAAATGTGACCCATGTCCAATGTCAGAATGATCGGGGTCTATATGTGTACAGAACAATAATGTTACAGAGCATATTATAAGGACAACTACATTCATTATTGCATATTTACTCATAATACGAAATTAGCCAAATGGCAATAAGTACACTGAATTCTACCTCATATACCCATATGTAACATATTGAAGAATCATTGTGTGTGTTTAAAAAAAAAAAATAGTATTCTGAAAAACGAACAAGGCGAATACAAAACAGAACACGTAATTTAGGTGGGAGGGGGGGGGAATAAATAACAAAAATGAAAATATACGCATTATGTTTGCAACACTGGGCTTCTGTTTAAATCACTTAAATTGCAAATAATTGACAATTTATACACTGTAGTTGCAGTACGATGCCTTTAAACATCTTTTTACGGCAAATAGCTATGTCGCTAAAGATAATAACAGTTAGAGAATTAAATATCTCTTTCTTCTCAACAAAGAGGTCAAAGCCTCCATTTCCAATAAATATTACGTATACTACAGCCAAGGAATAAATTAGAAGCAATGGTTTTGTGATTAATGTACAAATTTTGCCTCTCGCTGAAATCAGAATTGTAAACAATAGACATTATAAGAAACATTCCTGAAAATGCTATTGAACCTAAAAGAACTGAATTTTTATAGGAAATTCTGGGCGCGTTCTAATCATGGTCGGCCATGCGCATCGAACTATAGCAGCACGAACAAATGAAAGTGCTTATCTTAATTCCAATAGAAAAAGTAACTTTTAAATTGGAAAAATTCATAACCAGCTGCACCAATCCATCAAATAAACAATTTCAATAGTTGCTCTGAAAACTGATTGTAGGTTGTTTTATTGTACTGTAACGTCAACGAACTATAATCTTGTGACCACACAGTAAAAAATTTTGTTTTGCAGTATCATACGACAACTAATTTTACAGTAATAAACTGTAAAAACTGCTAACTTTACAACAATAAACTGTAAAATTGCCAATTTAACAGTTTACTACCGTGCATTTTACAGTTTTAAACTGGAACCTCTGCTGCCAGTATTATAATGTTGTTGTTACAGTATAATACAGCTAAATTTTACGGCAACTAAATGTAAAATGTCTAACTTTACAGTAAGAACTTAAAATTGCTAGTTTTTCAGCTTATTACTGTGCATTTTACAGTTTCAAAGTGGAACCTCGGCTGCTAGTATTATACTGTAAAAACAACAGTTCATTTGTGCAATAGCACCATATATTTGGTTAAATATGGCAAACGCTGAGAGTGCCCCTACGGATAGCCGAAGAGTTTTGAGTTTAAAACTGGATTTGGTCTCAATGGACATAATCGCACGAAGTGTTACACCAATCCATGCCTTCGCCGGGATTCGAACTCAACACCACTGCACGGCAGCCTTCTAAGACAGCGGCACAGCTGAAGCTTCTGCATGAGATAGAGCAACGCCCCCTGTATCTGCTGCCCGGTATTTTAGCTGTAGGAGGGGTTGAATAGAGCTGCCTTTCTTTCTCCCCAGTTCTTTTCAGAATGAAATGTTAATACTAACATACGGTGTATCATAATATGATGCACTGCAAAAAATGAACTGCTGTTTTTACAGTATAATTCTGGCAGCCGAGGCTGTATTTAAAACTGTAAAGTGCGCAGTAAAATGCACGATAATAAACTGTAAAATTAGCAGTTTTACTGTTTAGTACAGTAAAATTCGAAATTTTACAGTTAATTACTATAAAATTAGCTGCATTATACTGTAAAACAACATTCAGTTTTTACAGTGTAATGGAAGTGGTAAGATTATTTCTAAGCAGAGGATCAAATCTGGATTGCCTAGGCAAAAGTTCTAACCACGAAACCATATCGGAACAAAATATAACTTCTGGTTATCGAAACGAGCAGCTGCTATAAGTAAAGTAGTAACCTATGAAAACAATAAGAGAGTAATTATTTTCTGTTTTGGCATGCACTTGCCTTATGACGGATTTTTATGATTCAATTTTTTGCTTGCCTTTTGTAGGGTTCTTTCAGTTTGAGTTAACAAAACATGCACGTTATTTTACAGTAGATTTCTTAGGAAGATTAAAAAATTTATTTGAGTGAAAAGACAAGCCTTAAAAGCTTTCCGTGTGCGCTGTAATGGCGAGTTGCAGACCATGTGTGATAAAATTGCAATTGTTAATAGCAAAAATTATAAAAGTAAAATTTTTTTCTTCCCTGACAATCTATCAGAGTGCATATATATATATATATATATATATATATATATATATATATATATACATATATACATACATATATATATATATATATATATATTTTTTTTTTGTCGTGTGCCAGCCAGGATGGCATTTTGGAGTGCGCTGCTTCACTTTTCCAACTGTACGTTAATTTGGTGTGAATTTCGACTTTCACAGTACACGCATGCCACAGGTACCCGTTTATAGGGTAGGCAACCTTTCACAACAACACATCCACACAAAGAAAGGACAAGGACAAGAGAGAGAAAGCACATTCATGCCCAAGCTGGGACTCGAACCCGGGACCACACCTTCCGTGGCAGACTGCTCTGACCACTAGACAAGGTGGCCGGCAGAGTGCATATTGTGAGGATAATAAAGATTCGTCTCAATTTTTTATGACTGTTTTAAAATCCTCTGTAGTCATAAATTTCTTATCACAGAGGGGGGAATGTCAGTGCATCAAAACGGTATTATTTCAAAAACAGAGCATTTACTAGAATAGAGCAGTTATTAGAACTGAAACCTTTATAATTTTAGAAAGTTGTGGAAGAATTTTTTTTTTTTTTTTTTTGACTTACTCAACGCTGTTCTTTTAATTGCAACCACAGCATCCACTTTTCTAAGGAATATCTATTAGCAATTTAAATATAGACTATAGTAGCTTAGCTAAATCTTATATCTAGTTCTACACTTGAAATAATAGCTCTCTGACTATAATTTAGAAAAAAAAAAGCTTCTTTTTGTCCAGATCTTTTTCTCTGCCATTACAAAATCAACAATTGCTTCAAATCATTTCGAGGAAATGAAAAAGTTTTTTCGATTAGAAAAACTCCCAAGAAAATCGAATTTTGATTATTTCATCAATGACCATTTCCTTTTGCGTTTGAATATCTACTCCACCCTGTAATTTCAATTCAATTTCAATGCATTCCAGCGTAAGTGAATGATAAATAAAATTATATGAAATTGGCTCTTAGTTGCTACTAAAAACAACAAGTTTAGGAAAATAATCAAAGAATTGAGCTAGGAGTTTTCAATTGAAAGCATAACCTTTCATTTTGGTCTAAAGCGAAACTTGCTCTGCGTTGAATGAGCTGATGATTATTTTCACATTCCATACGGTGGCATAAGCAAACAAAGTGGACAGTCACCCCAGAATCAATAAATTGAACTTCCACGAATCATTTAAACTTTACTTTTAGCCTTTTATTTCTACATTCGAGATTTACTTTTTCGTTTTGTTTCTTTCTCGCAAAAGAAGAGAAAAAGCTATTATTTCTTTTGCTTGAAGTCTGAGGATACAAAAGTACAAAAGTCTGTTGAATATAAAAGTCCAGTTTCAAGACAAAACTTGCAATAGCTTTTTTTTTTTCCCAATCGATCAATCATTGGTTTCATCTATGACGGACACTTAGATGGTAAAATGGCCAAATGAAGGTCGAACAACAAAATAGAAGATTACAGTTACACTGTGTGAAACAAATTCTTGCTAGTTTCTCATGGTTTATGTCCCCTTATTTACTTTTCTTATACGAAAAAAGGAGCATCGAAAATCACAAGCAGAGGCGTGTCCAAGGGGAGTCTAAGGTTCACGACCCCCCCCCCCCTCCCAAAATGTTCAACCAGAATCCCAGGGCAATTCCAGAAAATGCTCTTCATTATGTTCTTCCTTCCTTTCTTTCTTTTTTGAGGAAAAAATATTTTTTTATCATTGTTATTTAAATTTTACTTGGAAAAGGAAATAAGTATTATTGAAAACATGTATAAACTAAGTGCTTAATCTACAATACTACTTTCTATGACAGTTATTACGAATATCAATCGTTATGAAACTAAACGATGTTTTATTATATAAGAACCAGTCTACCCCCTTTTAATTAATGTATTGCAATAAAACCAATAGAATATATAAATGAAATTAAATTTGATTGATGATACAGATTTCTTAAAAAATGTGTTTGATAAATCCCCTCTGAAACAAAAGTCTGATTACGACCCTGATCTCGAGTACAAGAATTGGGCGATTCAGGGGGATAGTGAGGGGGCAGGGGGACCAACATCACAGAACCCTTGTTTATAGCACACATTACCAATGAACTGCAAAACATGAACTGTAGTTTTTACAGTATAATACTGGCAGCCGAGGTTCCAATTCAGAAATCAATTCCAAATGCACCAGTAATAAACTGCAAAACAAGCAATTTTACAGTTTCTTACTCTAAAGTTAGAAATTTTACAGTTTATTGACGTAAAATTTAACTACATTATTCTGTAAAAGCAACAGTATAATACTGGCAGCAGAGATTCCAGTTTGAAACTGAAAAATGCACGGTCATAAACTGTAAAATTAGCAATTTCACACTTTATTACTGTAAAATTAGCAATTTTACAGTTTAGTACTGCAAAAATAGAAAATTTATAGTTTATTATTGTAAAATTATCAACTTTTACAATTTATTACTATAAAATTAGCTGTATTATACTGTAAAAACAACATTCATTTTATAATGTGCTAATACTGTAGTTTATATAATACTGTCAGGGTTTCTGTTCAATCCGTACAATACCGTGTATTATACTGAATTCAATTACAGCCGACATATATAATGATTTTCATGAAAACTATGCCACCCTAACCCCATTTTTTCTTGTTTGAACTTTCGACAAATTCTTATAAAACTGAGGTTTCTCAAAAACGAAGTAAAGTTTATGAAACTCTTTCAACTGTCAGAAAAGCTGAAGTCTCTTGCCAAAAAGTATGGACAAGTTTTTCACTTTGAGACAGAGATTTGCATGTACAGTTTTCAAATTTCATGAAAAATTTGGCATGTCAGTCAGAAATGCACTTTAGCGTTTTATGCTACATGAAAACAACGTCATGATGGTAATTTTAAGAAAAAGAAAGGAAAAAATAAAATGAGATGGTTGCTTTTTTCCAAGAATAATTCATACATTCCGAAGTAAATTAAATGATATTGAAAGTAATAATGTTGAAACAAAATTCTTAGTATCTTCTCGCAAATAAATTGAAGAACAATAATTTCAGTATAATAACAAAAAAAATTAAACGTAAAATAAAATGGCGGATGAATGCAAGACAGAGATAGAAAGAAAAGAAACAAAAGGAAAGAGAATATAAGGGGAGGAAAACACATATTTATTTTCGCAATATTATTTTCATACTACTCATAGTTCGTTTGTCATTATATTTCTTCATATTTGCTCTGATATATCCGTAATCATCTTGAAAAAGAGCAGTAATTAAAAGTTTGATAAAATTTGCACTTTATATCATATATTCCACTGAAAGAGTCATCTTTATCGAACTTAAGTTTCATCCTTGTTTCTCACACCCCCACATCTTAATTGGCTCAAGGTTTTGCTGTTTGATGAGTTGTTGATTGCTACCGCCAGTTGGCCCTTTTTTTTTAACTGCTAATTCTAACAACATCAACACAAAGTAGAAACAATGATACTTGCATTGTATTATACACAGAAATCTTTGTTGTTAAAAGTATAAAAAGAAATGAAATTCGCATATTAGCAAGGTTTTAAACAACATTATTTTGAGCAACTATAAATCTTGAGCTAAGTACTACAAATTAAACAAAATATGGAGTGTTCCACTTTTGCTGAAAATTTTACTTAGAAAGAAGACATAAATACTTCTTGTTAAATAAAATTTAGAAATGGCACTTTAATAACAATCAAGTCAAATCTTCAAAAATAATGGAAAAAAAATAACTTTTTAAGTTTTTATTAAAACAGTATTAAGAAAACTCTTCTAAATAATCAGTAAAGTGCTACAACAATAAATAAGGAAGATAATTTTTCAATACCTGTAAAACCCAAGACTCAGCAGAAGGTGCCGACAATTCAGCTACCTGTAAAGTAGAAAAATGAAGTTAGCAATGAATTTTAATTTTTAAAATGCATTATTAATAAATTTTTTACATAAATTTGAGCCTCATCGATGCGTTTCTCTCCTTTCTCTGAAGATTTCTCGAAATCTGGTAAAGTATTGTCAGATTTTCAAAATAAAACGCAGTTGGAGTCAAAACGTTCTATCCAGTTCTGCATATATATATATTATAGTTTAGCGAATTATTTCTTTCTATCTTCATGAAAATTAAAAGTATGCAAATTAATTGTTATTAAGTAAAGAAACATTGATGGGTGCATAAATTTACAATTTCAAATCATCAATATTTTTCATTTTTGCTTAATAACGTATTATCATGGATGCAAGACCTTCCGTCTCAAGACGGATTTCCGTCTTGACGAAATTGGCGAGACGGAGCTCGGGACGGAAAGGAAATTTAATGACTTCTTCAGTTTTTAATTTATAAGAAAATTGTTTTCTCAATGTTTAAAAAAAAATCAAATTCATATGTAGCAATCATTATCCCAATCCATCCGCGCATTTTAACATCAATGCTGATTTTTATGATTGACTATTTGATTTATATCTTCCCATGCCGAATCTCGCGAACTCTGAACTTTCTACAGTTTTCGTTTTGTTATGCAACATGCTGCCGTGAACCAGTTTTGGAGGCGTGGCTTTCAGCATCAACCAGGGCAGTGAAACTTCTTTTAAGTAGTTAGCTGTTACTGCCGTACTATAACTGAACCTGATTGATGTAGACCTGGAGTTGCTCACTATTTTGTTTTTAACTGAGCTTCTTCTGTCTCTATTTGAAAACTTATTATCTTTTATCTCAATATTCGATCATCTTTTCTCGTAGCGTTATTCATTTGTGATTCCCCCCCCCCCTCAACTTAACATACATATAAATGATGTATTTACTGAAATGTCTGAAGTGGAATGCGCGGTGACTAAGTGACATCATCTGCAAGAGCCCCGTGTGTTAGCTGACGGGAAGATGAAATGTCTACTTAACAGAAGCAGAGCACATGACTTTGAAGAAGCAACAAAAATCGTATTTTGGGTTAAATCTACAGCCGATTTGAAATTACGATGGGCAACTGCTCCTGCATTTTTAACATGTTACTGTTAAAAATTGACCAAAACAAAGGGCTGGGAAGGAAAGAAACGAAAAAATAGTATGTTTGAAAAAACGCTGCTCTTTCCATAATAAGCCCGTTAATTTTCGCTTCGGAAGTTTTAAAGAGTTTTGAAAATGGGTGCTGGGGGGGGGGGGGGGCAAAGCTCTAAAAAAATTCTAAAACAGATTCGTAAAAGCTAATTTTTTTTTAAGTCGGCGCACTGATGATTCGGGATTTCTCCTCTGCAAATTTAAAAATATTTATGTCATCGTTAGTAATATGGGGGGAGGGGGGGGGGGGGGGGCTCTTACAAAATAATTCTAAAAGAGAAGTTTTGGAAACAATAAATTAGGCAGTCGGTGTGGGAAAGAGTTTCGGAAATATCTTCAAAATGGAAGCGGGTGTGACATTTCGAATTCCGCCCTATGGGCGGGAGGGGGTTAAAAAATCTATACTCAATGTGAATTTTTCCCAAAAATCATCACCTGAATGGGAAAATCTTCAGTTCCTCTTGTGTTTCTTTTAAAAATTAATAAATATTCGAAAGAGTACCAAGTTAAAAATATTTCTTCATGAATGCGGTTTTCGGAGAGCACAACCGATCCTGAAATCATTAAAAAATGTCTAAATTTGCGGAAGATGCACACAAACTCCTGGGAAAACTACCTGGAAATATCGTATTTTTAGCCGTATAAGACGCACTTTTTCTCCCCAAAATCGGGGGGGGGGGGGAATGCCTGCGTCTTATACGCAGGCACTTTTTATTCTTTTTTTCTAGATTTGCCTCCTTTAAAATTGGGTGCGTCTTATATGCCGGTGCGTCTTATTCGGCGAAAAATACGGTAACACTTTTCTAGCTTCTTGGAACCCCTTGAATTTTTCAAGTTTTCCTTGGAATTATGGCGAATTGAAACTAACGCATCTTCAATCAAGTTTGCAATTGGCTAGAAAAAGAAATCATTACGTTTTGATTACTGAACATAAAGAATGACGTGCGATCTCGTTCAAAGGATTAATTCCTTTTGCGATTACGGTTTTTGCTGATTATTGCTTTTATTCTGAATCAATATGAGTGCAAATTCAGCTATTGAATTACGTGTTGTCTTGTTACTTTCGTTTTTTTTTAACGCACCCGTGTTTAGGTTTGCGGTAATTCCTTACATTTTTTATGCTACTTGGATTTTCTTCTGGACCCTTCGGATTTTTTTTTTTTTTTTTGATGAAATATGTACGAACTCAGATTTCAACTTATGGAGCTTCAATTCCAAAATAATTCCAAGAATCCTCAACCCTCCTCTTTCTAATATTTTTTTGCGATAGTCTGAATTGCGCTTTTGGAATCGACAGTCTCAAAAGAAGCCTCTGAACCCCATTTCTTCCCTTTACATTACTAAAATGGCCGACAATCGCGTACCGACACTCGCGTATAATGTAAGTCTACTTTTTGAAGGAAAATCGGGAAAAATCGAAAACCCGCGTATAAGTCGAGACCGCACTTTTGAAACGATCGGGAACGTTTTGTCGCGATTTCTGAATATAAACATTTTGAAAAGAAGGAAAATGAAATGCACTGAAAATTCTTGCTTTAAAAACAGCACGATTGTTCTTATTTTTCACAAAAGAGTTCATTTTTGCGATCGCGATTTTTGTAAATCAGGACCGATCCGGGAACGTTTCACCGCGATTAAAAAAAAAAAAAGTTTTAGCCCTTTATGTACTGAATTAAGTTATTAATGATTTTATATATATTTTTTTGTTTTTTTTTAGTTGAAAATACATCAACAAACATATTTATCAAGTAAAAAATTTTTGAAATTTTTGGGGGTCTAAGGACCCCTATGCCTTAGGGCCCCCGCGAAAACTGTTTCCGATCGCAGGTACCATCTGTTGGCCTTTCAGCAAAGTACAAGGAGTGGTACTTAAAAGTTTCAGCATGATTACAGCCATATAGGATTCATAATACTAATTTAATAAAAGCGGGACTTCTGAGTACCGTCAGTGCATAAAAGGTTAAAAAGAAGCAAAATGAAATGCAGTGAGCATTCTTGTGTTGAAAATAGCACCATTTTTTTTTTTTTTTTTTCACAAAAAGGGCTCATTTTTGAGATCGCGATTTTTGTAAAGGATTCGATTTTACGATCGCGGTTTTTGTAAGGGTTCGATTTTGCGGTTACAATTTTTACTATCTGTTGCTTTTAGTTTGCATTATTACCAATAAAATTTTGCGATTTAGCCGTATCATATTCTGTTTTAAAAATATAAACACCATCAATCGGAAAATTCGCGAATACGACAATTCCCGAAATTTTCGCGCCGTCAGTCCGTTTATTGTAATTATTTATTCTTTATCTCACGATCAAATCATGCAAAAATTCAGTAGAATGTATGAGTATTTACACTTCTTTAGCGTCTGTTTAAAACAGTAAGACTGAATCGGAAAAATCTTATCGTTTTTGAGTGTTATTCGGGAAAAAATTTCTGAAATTCTGCCACGCGTATAAGTCGACCCTAACTTTATGCTTCATTTTTTGGACTGAATTTCTCGACTTATACGCGAGTACCGAGTACATACGGTATTAGGATTTTGTTTTTCAAAAACGCCGGGGAGCCCCGGACGTATTATTGACATTCATTCAATTTTACGTTTTCGGAGTCACGATGTGATGTAGAAAAACCGCAAAAGTCACCCCCCTTTTCTGCACACATAACAAAATGCTTGAAATGCTTCGCCTAAAAGAAGGCTCACATTGTTACAAAAAAATTAAAAAAAAAAAAAAAAAAAAAATCACATTAAGCCCAAATATTCAAAACTTGCAAAAAAATATATATAAATCCAAGTAGCATGGGTGGGGGGGGGGATGGGCTCAAAATATTTTCCGTCTTGAACACATCACTAAACTTGCACCCATGCGTATTATTAGGGTTCAAGTGTTGACGTAAAAGCTGAAGAAGCTAATATTTTGGAACCTTTCTTATAATTGAAGAATTTTGTTGTTTTATGTTTTATTTATACATATTTATTTATATATCTTCAGGATGTGATGTTTTAGAAGACATAAATCTTTCAAATAGTTCAAGACAAGGGCTTTTCTTCTGCTTTCGTTTTTAATTAGCCTGGAGCCTTTTTTTCTTTCCTCTGGTAATTACGATTTTGTAATTTTTGTCGGATTATGAAAATATGTAAACATAATATGTAAGTATGTATTTAATGGAGGGGCTGCCCTCCCCCCAAAAGCGTTGGTGCACTCTTACATAAGCTATGGAGCTCAGCTTCCCATGAACAAAAGTACCGCCCAAAAAGGAAAAAAAATTCCTCTCAGTCACCCCCCCCCCCTCGAGATCACCCTGATATAACATATCATTAAAGCATTAAAATATACGGCACGGACAAATGGACGAGAAAATCCAGTCAGTGGCGAACGAGAGGAAAACACGGGAGGTCTCTGTAACCTCCCGAAATTTATTTATTTGGCAAATTTTGCAGATGATTCGTCAAATTTGGGAACATTTAAAGCTTGAGACTAAAAAAATTTGATAGTGGCCAGTGGCCAGTAAACCAAAAAAAGTAAGTGACCACTTTAGCGTTGTTCGAGGCCACTTTGAACCAAGTTACAAAATTGTAATTTCACTTCACTTCATTCTGCATACAGTAATATTACATTATGTACTTGCATATATCTTAACTAAATTACTATAGAAAAATTTTTACAGAAAACTTTTCTGAAAAAAAAAAATATTTATTTTAAAATCCAAATGATAAGACATTATGCAAATAAAGCAAAAGATACACGCACCACATACTTGAAATATAAAAACATATCATTTACTTTGCTGATTAATTAGAAATTCGGTCATCTTTGACTATTTTTCCAACAAAGTTTCATTGTATTTTCTAGATTAAAATTATATATTTGGATGTTTTGTACAGCAGATGGGTCGATTTTCTCTCCAAGTTAACATTGGCCGCCAGTGACGATGCTAACGGCCATTTTCTTTTCGTAATCGAAACAATGCATTGGCAGTTAGTATTTTTGTTCAGAAAACAAAAAGTAGTCGCCAGTTTGGTGATCAACACAACATCTTGTAGTCACCAAAAAATAATTTTTAGTCGCCATTGGCGTGTGGCGACCGCTATTCTCGACCTTTAGTACATTACAACACTGAGGTTGTTTTCTTATTTTTAAATTTTTAATTGTTTTTTAATGATGTCTAACGAATCTTACATGTATGATGTGTATGCATGCTTGTTTTTTTTTTTTTTTCCATTCGGCAAAATATAATTTCAGTCGGCAAATAGAGAAGTTTCCCCTTCCCAAAAACTTAAGTCGCTGAATCCACTCATGAAAGCATTGAGATGCAGAACTAAGGAAAGTAAAGTAGCGACTATGACATCATTACTTACTTGTTACTTCGCACTTTTCATTCAAGGCACATGATATTAATAAAAGTACAGAATAAAATTAAATAGAATTTAGTAATTAAACTGTTAAGATATGTTAAGAGAGAAAAATGATGCATAAGAAAGCCATTACAATAACATGACACAAGTTGTAGCAGAACCGGTTTTAAGTGTTCAGGAGTGAAAGCAGCAAAAACTAGTCAAAAAAAAAAAAAGTTTGATTCTTCATAAATACAGTAAGTATTCATGAAGTTGGCTCTTATATTTCTAAAATGTATTCTAATCTGACTCAACCGTGTAAGTATATTTAAAGAGAGGGAAAGAAAAGAGTATGTATGAGAGTTACAAGAAAGTTTCTTTCATTTTTCATCATTTTCTTTTTACTTTAAACGATTTTTGTCTCAATCACATGACTGATGATGTGTCCAGTAGTTGTCATTAACTATCATTTATCGACTAGTTCTCCTGGTTCCTCCTTCGTGTAAACTGCAAGAGGATATTGTTGCAATTTGTGTGTATTTTTTAGAATTTCTAAAAAATGTCGTAGTAATCTCTTTCGATTGCTGCTCATTTTAATTTTGTGCATTATTACACTACTTGCGAGCGTCCAGGTCAGATACAAACAGATACAGACAGTTTGTGTTTTACCAATGCAACTAATAGAAGGCATATATTTGCATTGCATGAACTGATCAATGTGTTCACACATAATACTGCCCCTGTGTTTTCAGCAATACTTATATTAATCAGAAGTCACAAAGATTAACACTTAGTTTGGCAATGTATCCTACAGGATGCATCACTTTCTACATTTTTAAATTTGCATTAGGGGCCCTCTAGGGGGATGGCTTTTAACCTATAGCATTATTCGAACCTTCTTTTTCAACATCTGTCTTTACTGTGGCTATTTACAAATTACAAACCAACGCGTTCGGTATTAAGTTTATAAGTGTTACAGCGTGTTCTACCAAAACAACATGGCGTCACGTCGATTACAGGTATGTTCTCTTTTATTTTTTAATTTCTTTTGTATTTTGATTTGCATAATAATTAGATGTAGTTGTATTGTAAATAAATACTTGATTAAATTTTATAAAAAGGTTTTTATGTATTCTTATTTGCTACTTTGGCAGTGTATCTTACAGGATACACAATTTATAAAACCGATTTTCTTTTCTTTTTTCCCCATGAAAATTTTTTTAACTATATAATATTTATGCATTTTACCCCCAAAAAACTAAAATAAAAAAAATTTGTCAAAATTTTTTAATTTTTGATATGTGCCAAACTAAGGGTTAAAGAAACTGCTGAAAGTTTACAATGCATGCCGAAATCTGCCTCCCCCCCCCCCTCCCGAGAGAAAAAAAAAGGTTGATGCCAAAGTAAAGAAAAACTGCTTTGTGATAAACTAAATTCTGCATAACAAGATTCATTCTGCATTTCTATTTCCTAATTGCTTCACCATGCATAGAAATAGAAGGAGAAATTTTGCAGTTTCTTTCCCATTCGTCACACCATCCTCTTCATGGTTCTGAACTGAAAATAACACGATTTTAGACACTATCTTCTTGCTGGGGCCTCCCACTGTTGGAAAAAGTGAACCCACACTGAGCAACATTTACGCTCTGGCTTCCCATCCGAGAAAACAACACAACTCCACTCCATTAGTTTGTCAGCTGTAGTTCATGGTCCGAAGGGTTTTTTGTTTTGCATGTAGTCCGGAAAAAGTTGCATTAATTCGTCATTAAAAGGGCCATGAGGAAGAGAATGGGGAAGGTTTTGCTCCATGATTGAACCCTAAATGAAGAAACGGTGATTTTTACAACTTTGCCTTTCTCGTCATTATCTGCACATTGACATTTCTGTTTGACGACCTGTAAAAAAAACATGATATCTCATTCTCAGTTTCATGTGTCAAAAAAAAAAAAAAAAACTTTTTGAGCTATAGTTTTTTTTTTCAACCTCTCTCAGCCGAATCTAAGTACATTTTGTTTTTGCCTCTTGGTTTCTTGCCAACGGTATTACTATTACAATTTTTATTAAAATGTCTATTCATGTAGAATTACTTCAAATATGTTGGCAAGTTTTTTAAAGTTAATGTTTTAAGCAGCGTTCCAATGTCATTATTATGATTAACAGAAGAATTCCTTTTCCAATTAATGCGACAGTCCCCAATACGAGAAATTCGAAATTAAGTTCCAAAAATGCAGTTTTAGGCTATATTTTGACGGTTAAGGGAGGGGTCATGACCTTCATGGGGATCCGCACTTGTACTAATTTGCAAGTTTTGTGCAGTAAAACGTTGCTATTTTAGTTTTTTGCCCAATGGTAATTTATTTGTACAAACTAATAATATAGTTTCTAGTCACTCCCACTCTGTTGAGATTAGAGATACTTTTTCAACATTAAGTTTCAGAAACATATGTATTTTCTTTTCACACTTTTACAATAAATAAATAAAAAACATTGATCTAATTAAGAACCTCATAAGAAGAAAAATCAATTGAAAATATACACTTGTGATTACAATCTTTATATTCGACGAATTTCGCAACTGCATCGTAGTATAGAACATTTTATACGCTTAAAATGAAACATAAAATTTGATAAAATAAAACTGAAACTATTCAATTTCGACAAGTACCATGAGTAAAAGAAAGGTAAATAAAAGCAACTGTGAATAGAATCATTCTTTCGTCATCAGCGTACTTTCATTAAGATCATTTCGCTGCCGTTAACGTAATATACTTCACCGTAAATGCTTTTGAATGGAAAGAAATCCTTCATAATTGAAGATGATGCAAAATGTATTTCAGGGAACATTGAGTGGATTCATTTAGGAGCTATTAATGCAAAAATAATTTTAACGGATTGGCATTCAATTAAGAGAGCATAAAAAGGACTTTTGAAATATTTTGGGGAGAAACTTTAATGAAAGGAGTTATTGACGTCATGCAATACTTCGGAAAATTTGTGCCTTTTTTTCTTCTTTTTTTAGGATGTCATGTTTTCAGTTTTGAAAGCACGAAAATTTAAAATAAATGCTTCTGTCAAAAAGAAAAAGATAAATAATTCGAAGCTAAAATAGAAGCAAGTAAATTACGTAAAATAACATTAGGTGCAGTACAAATGTGGTAAAGTGTTTGAAATTCTCAGTTCAAGCATATGACTAAAAAATAATTTTCTACGGACATTATTTAACTATGCAAACTTCTGTAGGAAAAATCAATTACACTTTAAAAAGTGAATGTTGTTTTTACAATATTATAATACATCTAATTTTATGCTAATAAACTGGAAAAATAGCTAATTTTACAATAATAAACTGTAAAATAGCAATTTCAGTGATAAACTGTAAAATTGCTAATTTTAGTTCATTGCTATACATTTTAGTTTTAAACTGGAACCTCTGCTGCCAGTATTATATTGCTGTTTTTACAGTATAACACAGCTAAATTTTACAGGAATAAACTAAAATTGCCAACTTTACAGTGAAAACTGTAAAATTGTTAGTTTTACAGTTTATTGCTGTGCATTTTTCAGTTTTGAATTGGAACCTCGGATGGCATCATTATACTGTAAAAACAACAGTTCATTTTTTGCAGTGCAGTGTATATAAATTAATGAAACGGAACTGCAACGTTTCAACATAAATTGCAATTTTTAATCCTAACTATAGGGACACGATTACTGAGAACTTACTGTGGTGCATGTGTCTTGTAGAAATGAAGTAGTATAATTTAATTAGCGTAAATTTTTAACCCCAAAATGAGTGGTATGTTGCACCAAAGACCAGACGGTAGTACTTCTTAACGATCTACCAAGGATTAAGGATAATTTTTCCCGAAGCACCGTAAGTACCAGCAGTTGTGTGCATCAAAACATACACTAACACACCACTTTTTTTTTTAAGTGTGGAAGCTGTATACGGCCTTGAAACTTATGAACAGTTATAAACTGAAGATATAGATTAGATTTTTTTTAAATGAATTGCGTTCTTTACTATCGTCGAAGAATATTTGAAAAAGCAAACACAATATTCAGGGCATAATTGAACTCGCATCTCATTTTTAGAAAACAGCTTTTAACTCCTACGAAATGATGAAAAACTGAGACAAAGGACTTAATATCCTCGAATAAACTAAGGTTAAATATATCACTAACAGAGTAACAGACTAGTTTCATGACTTGGCACAAAAACCTTACATAGTACAAAAATGCAATTGGTTCATTTGTGTACTAAATCCTTTCAACATCGATCATATTAACGGAAACAACTGCTTAGTTGAACCAGATTAACCAACAACATCTGCAACAGCAATAACATTAGAACGCGAAAATTGTGCACATGATGCCAAGAAAATTATCCCTGCAACTCCTTCACACGATACGTTTGGATAACAGATATGTTATCAATTTATCTCTGATAAAGTCGGCTTCCGAGAAATTTTCCACTCTAATTAAATCGGGTCATTCCTAACAGTCTTTTCCAAAACCAAAAACGAATACTTTTTGGGAAATATTGGTGAAATTGAAGATAATCTTTCGGACAGAGAGAGAGACAGAGAAGAGAGAGAGATGAAACTTGGGGAAACCAGACTAATCCATGCAAACCTGAACCCGACATATAAACAAATGCCACTCTTAACTAGAGGCTGTTTTCCAAAAAAAGAAGGATACTTTTTGGGAAATATTTATTGATGAAGTTGAAGATAATCTCTCGGACAGAGAGAGACAGAGACAGAGCTCAAACTTGGATGTCAGACTAATCCATGCAAACCTGAACCCGATATACAAACAAATGCCATTCCTAACTGTGGCTGTTTTTTTTTAATATCTTTTAAAGAAGGAGACTTTTTGGGGGATATTGATGAAGTTGAAGATAATCTCTGGGACAAAGAGAGACAGAGAGGAGAGAAAGGGCTTAAACTTGGAAGTCAGAGTAACCCATGCAAACCTGAACTCGACATATAAACAAATGCCAGGCCCAACTCCTCTGCAACTCCTTCACACAATGCGTTTGTATAACAGATTTGTTATCAATTTATCTCTGATAAAGTCGGCTTCCAAGAAATTTTCCATTTTGATTAAACTGAGTCTAACAGTCAACACTCTAACAGTGGCTGTTTTCCAAAAAAGAAAAAAAGGAAACTTTTTGGAAAATATTAATGAAGTTGAAGATAATCTCTCTGACAGAGAGAGAGAGAGCTCAAACTTGGAAGTCAGACTAATCCATGCAAACCTGAGCCCGACATGTAAACAAATGCCGTGCCCAGTTATTGTCTGGGCCTCTGTCACGGTCCCTTGACCATTTCTGATCCTCGCCACGCGCTGCTGGCCGTCGCATAATGCGTCTTGACAAGCAGAGATATATGTACGCGGAGCCACTTATCACCGAAAGGGAATACGCGCTATGGATCTCTCGCCTCCAGGAATCTTATCCGTTACAAGGGACAGACCGCTCTATTGCGCACGGTTGGCCGGTTGCGCGGGACTGCTGCGAAAATGAAGCGGAAGGAAGAAGATAGCTCTCGCATGTTTAAAGACGCAGATGATGAACTGAAAAAAGAGAGCGACTTTAAGAAGAGGAATAGTTTGGAAGCATGTTCGAGGAGGAAATCGTCTTAGTGCATGCATCGTCTAAGCTCTTAAAAAAATGAGAATAAAAAGCATATAATATTTAAAATTGTTTCTAACAAATTAAAGTTTTCGGAATCAAGAATTGCACTCAAGTGATTATTCTGTGTTTCTAATTTCATACACCACAAATTATTCGCCACATGACATTAAAAGCATTTAATTACACATTGGGAAATCGTTTTGATTCATGCATCGTCTAAGTTCATAAAAAATAAGAATAAAAAGCATACAATATTTGAAATTGTTTCTGACAAATTATAAAGTTTTCGGAATCAAGAATTGCAATCAAGTGATTATTCTGTGTTTCTAAGAGTTGCAATTTTATTCGCCACAAATTATTCGTTACATGATGAATTATTTCTCACAGATTTTGCATGCTTCATTTTATTTATCTTCTGCCATTATACAAGCTATTTTCAAGCATATAATATTTGAAATTGTTCCTTACAAATTAAAGTTTTCGGAATCAAGAATTGCAGTCAAGTGATTATTCTGTGTTTCTAGAAGTTGCAATTTTTATTCGCCACAAATTATTTCTCACATATTTTCCATGCTTCATTTTATTATTTTGCTGCACCAAAAGAATAAATTTATTTAAAAACATTTAATTACACTTTGGACACTAAAAGTCTTACTGCTGTTGTTGTCTTGTGCCAGCCAGGCTAGCAAGAGAATGAGACTGGAAGGGCTCCCTTTAATTAATTCATTTGAATCTGACGGGGGAAAAATTGCTCTCAGTAACTGAATAAGAGCAGTGCAGGGCAAATTAAATCATAAATATCTTTATTTTAAAAAGTTACCTTTACATAAGTTGATAGTTTCACCAACTTCTCGTCTTCTGCCAATATACAAGTTATTTTCATGAGAAACTGTAAGTACTACTTTTCAACGACCTAATATTCTCTAAAGTTTACTGACTCGTCAGACGAATGGTGCTGTATATCCTGAATTAAAGTGTAATATTGAACGAAATGTTCAAACATTTTTTACACAATGTATTTTTCAGAATACATTTTAGTTTCTGTTATCACCGCAAATGCTTAAATTTCTAGGTAATCATTGATGTATTTTCTGTAATATGCAAAAACAGCGCTTGTTGTCACGTTATCATGTAACATCTGCAAATGGTTTTAAATGAGCTGCCATTACTTAATTTTTATTATTACTGGAGATTTTTTGCACCAAAATATAAAAGTTCTTTTTTGTCAAGATTGTCATTCTATTTTCTCAATTCTGTAGTTTATATTCTTGTGTTGAAATCATATTCAGTAGAAAAATCATTTTGCTTTACCCACTCCTATTTTTGAGAAATAATAATTCTTCTTTAAATTAGAAAAATTTCTTTTCAAAGACCTTTAAAAAGGGCTTTTTCAAATAAGGTACACATTAACACATTATTAAATTACTGGAGCTATTTTGCAACTTAAACATTTTTAATAAGTCTAGTATGTTTACTTTTCAAAATTGTAAATAAAAATGAACATTAAATGAAATAAGTTTTAAATAATAGCAGTCATTTTAAAATGTGACGTTAGTCACATCCAAACTGTTACGTCAGTCACAGTTCCACTGGTACGTTAGTCACACTAATAAATTTTTGTCTACTATAATTAGAATAAATATTTTGCACTTTTTGAGTAACTATGATACAGATAAATAACACGTTTTAATTTGTATAATGCTTTGGTTAAGTTTTAAAATAGAAAATAGAGCATTTTTGTTACTAACGTAACACAATATAAGGTTATGAGATAGTAAAAATAGTTGAAATGCTTAATTTATATACTGTATAAGACAACAGTCATTTTTAGTCGACCAAAATAAAAAATTTCATAATAAACATAATCTTTTAAAAAAATCGCATACATTTTTACATTATTTGCAAAAAAAACTCCGACCTATGTTTTATGCATATGCTAAGGCTTTTTTACAACCATGAACGAGTGCTACAAGAAAAATTCCAAATAGAAATTTCGCAAACTGTTACCAGATTTATATCAAGAAAGTTTTCTGAATAAAATGATGAGTCACAACTAGGGCTTTGTGATTTTTTTCTTTATATGACTGGCGCTGATATTTCTATAGTATACCTGCGGAACAGAAAATTTTTCAAATACTTACTTTTAAAAATATTTTTTTCTCATTCGGTTAAAGGAATTATCATAACTTGTGCACCTACTGTTAAACTATTTCATCAATGACTTTCTATTGATTAGTTACCTATTATGTCATAATGCAAAACAGAATTTACGTTGTCCACAAATAGTCTGTTCTGACGTAAATGCCAATATCTTTCTATTTTTATTGTAAACATAAAAGAATATTTCCTTTAGAAATGTAATGCTCTAGGAAAGGAGAAACAATCATAAAAGTAAGACACACTATCCATGGGGAAAAAACTATCACTTGTTACCTCTATCCCCCTCCCTCTCTAATTTCTAATGACATCATCAAGATCCGAGTCGATCTAATGGATTCTAAGAAGGAGTTCAATAATGCGTGTTGCCACAATTCGAAATGATGATCTTTCCAAAGCTAGACATCACTTGTTCCAAAGAGCCCCGGCCCGCTTAATATCGTCTTCGCGTGCCCCTTCTTATAAAACCAATATTTTCTCCCCCCCCCCCTCTCCATATTCCTTACGGTTTTATTTTTATATGCTCGAAGGCTGTATCACGGAATAAAAATGGAACCTTTTTTCCTCTTCTTTAGAGAAAGAAGTCGAAAGAGAACGGATCTTGAGTGCAGTAGGGAACCTGAATGCAATGAATTCTGGAATAGACGACGAAAATATTAATGATGGGTGGAAGAAAATAAATTTTTCATACACATATTCAGTGTAAGAAGTATGCATTTTTAGAGACTGGCAGAAAAATATGTTTTGCATGTTCACAGACAGGTATTTAAATAGCTATACAGAGAAATGACAGAGAAATGTATTAATGGGTAAACACGATCGAAGATAAATTATATAGATACACGGATGTGAAAGTGTAGAGGTTTATATATCTGATACATACACCTGTGTGCTAAGTCTTTCTATCAATTATTATGAATGTATCTGTATGTCAATGTATGTTATTTTGCTCCATCTATTATTTTGAATCCATATATTTTTATATTTTTCTTCCTGTTCTTACATACTCTTTACTTAACATCCATTCTGTTCATTAACTTAGCATAGATAAGCATTTCTAGGGGTAAAATGTTTCAACATCATCAAGCATATACATAAGTATACACTGTCATAGGGACATGTGTATTACGTCCATATGTCAATGTACTCCATGTCCACAGACCGACAAAAATTGTAAAATGTTAGGAGGCGGAATAAAAGTTTAGATGGCAGGTAAATTATTCTTCAGTGGATCCGACTATAAGGTCCAAAACCAAAAGGTCCACGAACAGAAGATCCAAGTCCAAAAGGTCCGAGAGATAGAACATCTGAGGTACAGAAGGTCCGCCAGATATATTGTCCAATAGCCATAAGATCCAAGGAACATAAGGTCCAATGGACAGCAGCTCCATATTTTTGGATAGCAAGGGCATAAGGTTCAGTTTTCTCAGCGGGGTGGAAGTGGATCTTCTGTTCGTGGACCTATTGGTTTTGGACTTTCCATTCTAGATTCATTTTTCAGAGTTTATAGCAAACTCAGGGTAACATGGTTTCCCACTTTGCCCCCTCCCCCTCTCTTCGTTACATGTCAAACTATTTCCCATAACCATTAATTTCATACAAACGATGTCACTCTTTTTCTTACTAATCATTGATTTGTCAGAAACTATGTGACAATTTCACGAGCCCACCTCCTACTCTAAGTGTGAAAGTATTTGTGAAAAGCTCTTCAGGCAATTAAACTATAACAGTTTTAAAATAGCAGCAGATCTATCTGAATAAGCAGAAACGATCGACTTTTGACTTTCAAAACGAAATAATAAATTATGTTGACTGAGGAAATATTCGGTGTAGAATTCAATGAAAGATGAGGTTATGAAAACAATGTAACAATTTAGAAATTCTCGATAAGGCATCTTTTAACTTCAAGATGAATAGAGAGACATTTACAAAAGTGGGTAAACATTTTAAAATTAATATATTTTTTTTTGGAGACATTTTTATAAATAATAATCGGAATACTACTAAGAATATTTTATGGGGCTATTTATGTTTAAAGTCGTAATAAACTAAGCTCTTCAGACAGTTTACCACTTAAAATTGTCCACTCATTTATTTCGGAAAACTGGCACGTTTCCAATTAAAAACCGTAAATGTGGAATTTGAGAAATCTTCTTATTGGCAAGCTTGGGGAAATTTTTAGTTTATTTTTGGAACTGTAACAAACTAAATTAATGTTTGAAAGTAAACCAGAATGTAAAACTCAGTTCTTTCATTTGTGTTAAAAAAGCGAAAGTGTATAATTTTTGGTTTTAAACTCATCCGTGAACTACTGTAAATTTGCAATTCATTATGCGAGAATTTTTCTCTAAAGAATCTTAAGAAATAGTATGTGTCTTTCAGTTTTGTTATTTGGGAGAAAAATACTTATTATGAATTAGTACTTATTTCTATTTGAGTAGTTGGTAAAAGTAATTTTAAATTGCTTATAAGAAAAGAAATGTGCATTAAAAAGGCACATAAATTCGTGTATTTATCCCTACGTATTCATATGTTATTGCTGCTGGAATTGCAGATGCTAGCAAAACAATTAATGTAAAAATAATACTGCTAATAATCTGAGCTTTAGGTGCGTAGTATATTAGAATCGGGGGAAAGAAAGGATTTTCTAAGTGCTGCAGAAAATTATCCTTTTTTAGTGAGAAAAAAAGAATACTATTTGGGAAGTTAATTCGTATCTTTTGAATGTGCAGTGTTCAAGGTTTATTTAAAAAATTAACAAAATTGAACATTTTTCCTAAAATCAGTAAATTTGCTAAAATTCTGCTATAGACACGATAACTTTGGTACTCTTGTTTTGTGAATCAATAGGCTTATTAAAGTCAAAACATCATTAATAACTTTATATTTCGCAATCTGCTTCAATTGACCAATTGTTTATCAAGTTTTATAGTGATACTAGCTGCCAGGGCAGCTAGATTAGCTTCCTGCGGCATGTTGATGCATAACGTCCCCCTCTCTAACTTTTACCTCATTCTGAAGTTATATTATTTGATATAATAAAATGTTCATTCGATTTCGAGACATACCGCGCACGTGGCCCGGCGTTGCACGGGCACTTCGTGCCTTGAAAGTAGTGAGGAAAATTTCAAGAAACTACTCCCCGCCAAGGCGGCTCGCTAACAGGCGCTTCACGCCTTTACTTTTTTCCTATATAAAAAAATCATTCGAATTATTGAGATGCTTCGCGCCTTCAAGATGGTGAGGAAAGTTTCAGTAAGTTCAGCTCGCTCAAAGGAAAAAAACAGACATAGATACTCAGTTTTTAATATAAGTAGATGGCTTTTCAACAAATGAATGTTTCAAAATATTACAAGTAGCTAGCGATAAAAATACTATGTAAGTGGCCCGCTTATGAGTTTCGTGTTTGATTTAGTTAAGCCTTTATTCAAAATTCTCATTATCATTGTTATCACTGTTTCATAGCAACCACGTTTTGCAATGCAACAATGAATTTCATATTTAATCATTTATTAGGCTTAATCGCTTTAAATTTGACTACTTATTAATTGATATCTTTGCTAATTAAAATCGTATAATTATATAAATTGAAACTAATGAAGCCTGAAAAATTACCTATCTATCGGTACCTGGTTCGACTTTCAGTTCATTGGCGTTCTGGAGAAAGAAACGTGACATAGAAAGATAGTTAGAAAGATAGTTAGAAAGAAAGTTAGAAAGATACTCAGTTTTTAATATAAGTAGATACTTCGCATATTTTGTAAGAACAAAACGACACACTCAATACGCCGTGGTTGCACGTTGCATCCCCACAACATACCCGATACACAGGGCCGTATTTAAGGGGTGGGTTTTTAGGGTTCAACTCCCCTTCGAAATTTTTCAATGCTGTTCCAAAAAATGCTTTTTTTATGCTTTTTTTTTTTTTTGCTGAAAAATAAAATTACTACAATTTCATTTTTAATTTTCTTATTTACTTTTCAATTTCATTTGAAAAATAAAATTATCATTATCGAACGATAGTACAAATCACTTGAGATTTATCTGCAGTATTCATCTTTAATGTAGTTTTGCAAGAATAATTTCATGTGCAATAATACACCTTTTTACTAGGGCGAAGATGCTTTCTACACATGAGAATTTGTTTCTTCATTAAGATGATATGTTATTTTATTTTTCATGTTAATGCCTCTTAAGCATTTTCTGTAACAAAAAACAATAGAATATAGAACATGAAATCAAATTTTATTTATCATATAGATTTCACTAGAAATGTGTTGGTAAATCCCTCCCCGAAACAATAGTCTGGTTATGACCTAGAACCTCAGATGTGGTTAGAGGATAAGGGAAGGGAAGTGTAGTTAAAACTTATTTAAGCAAACTTTGCAACGCTTGTATTTTAAATTCAAATTTACATGGTGCGAAACATCAGAAAACATTTTTTCCAGAGGTGAGTTTCTTGTACGCTTGCACGATATCCAACCTATTATATCAGGAATTATAAAGTATTTAAATGTTCCACATACCATGTTAAGCTCATTTCTGTACCTCAGAACCAGACTAACGTAAGTCCATTTTCGTCATTTTTCAGTAGAGGGGGAAAACGATGCATTCGACAATCGGATTTCCCTGCTACCGAAAAATGACGAAAATGGACTTACGTTAGTCTGGTTCTGAGGTACAGATTTGAGCCGTTCAGAACTGCACACATTCTCCAGAGCCAAAAAAAAGAAACAATGGAACTTATGTGTCCCAGGGAAGATCTTTGCGTGATGGAGGGAGGGCTTTTTTTTTTTTTTTTTTGGATATCGGGTTGACTATTTCATTTTCGACTATTTTGACATTTTGAAACATGGTTTTCGAATTTTAAGCTCTTTAAAAATGGTTTCATTTGAGTTTAATATTATTACTATAGGTTTTCAAAGAAGTAGAAAAAGCAGGAACTACGAGAAAATTAGTTTTTACTGGAATAAAGGGAAAAACAAATCCTAAAATCTTACAAAGTATAATTTAAAAAAAAAGTGAATTTTAAAGGGGTTGGTGAAGAAATTTAGTTTTTCTAATAGTGTTTCTGCGAAAGCGATGAAAGAAAAAATATTCTCTGCAAAGATAACACATAATAGCAAAAAGTTTGTTCCTAAAACGAGCGATGACATGAGTCGAGTTAGTACAAAATCAAATTATTCAATTTTTCAATTATATAGTTTGTAGACTTGAAATGGGGTTTTCCTTTTTGGTATACGAGATATTGTATTGGTGTGCAATATATTGTTATTCCAATTGGCGCCAGGAACACAATAAATACAACAATTAGTTTCTTAAATGTAAAATATCTCTTGGCTTATAAGAAAAGAAGATGGGGAAGAGAAAATAAAAGACAATTAAAGAAATACAGTAGGCATTTTTCAATCAATAACATTTACACTGCAAAAAATGAACTGATGTTTTTACAGTATAATACTGGCAGCCGAGACTCCAATTTAAAACTGTAAAATGCAGTAATAAATTGTAAAATAAGCAATTTTAGTTTCTTGCTGTAAAGTCAGCAATTTCACAGTTTAATGCCGTTACATTTAGTTGTACTATATTGTAAAAGCAACAGTATAATACTGGCAGCAGAGGTTCTAGTTTAAAACAGTAAAATCCACGGTGATAAACTGTAAAATTAGCAATTTTGCAGTTTATTACTATAAAATCAGCATTTTGCAGTTTAGTGCTGTAAAAATAGAAATTTTAGAGTTTATTACTGTAAAATTAGCAATTATTTCTCAATAACATGGATAAAATATAATTCATATATTATTTGAATTCGATTATTTATGAAACAAATGAACTTCGGAAAGATGTCCCACAATGATAATTAAAGTGTTAAAAGAATTAATCCTAATAACTTTTCGAAAACAAAAATGAGCACGCATCATACAAAAAAGTAACATACAACGGAGCGACACAAATTTAGCTCCCGCAGGCAGCAAAATAATAGATTTTACAGAATTCTTGACAGTGTCAAGCCTAATTTACGCAACTCTCATTCGTCAAGTTTTTCCTTTCTTTGCACTTGAAACGCAGAACGAATGTGAAATACCAAGCTCACCATGTTACCAGTGGAGGAAGGAATTTCCTTCAAAAAAGAGCAGCTTGCGAATTTGCCTCATTCTAAGCCATTCATGAAAGATAGCTTGCAGCAGACGGCTTTAAACTTTCTAAGAGAACCATTAGTCGTGGCATCACATCAAGAGGAAGCTAGTCACGAATGGTTATAGCTATAATATGGTGTCAAAAAGTAAAAGGCGTCGCAAAAACGAGTGGAATTATAATTAGGAGTTGAAGATTTGCTGCCCCGAATTAAACAGAGCAGAACTGCTAATGAATAAAATTCCGTTTTTCAAGAATGAGAGAAGAAAATTATAAACATGCAGAGACACCAAAATTGCGATTTAGGCCTGGGATGTCACTCTAAGGCCATTCTCTGCACCCGTATTACGGTTAGTTAACGATAAAATTTTAAGTAATTCGTTCATCAAGTGGTAATGGGTATGACGTATGAATGCAAGTAAACAACGAAGCCCTACCGTAGGAATTTTGGAAAATAGCTTCTTACTAACCTCTTAGATCTGTACCTCAAAACCTGACTAACGTAAATCTATTTTCGTAACTTTTCAGCAGAGGTCAAGAACGATTGCCGAATACATTTCATTTCACACTCCAGGGTCCCCCGTACCTACCATAGCTTCGTGGTTTAACCGGGATAGGGCCCTGAAGAGCGCTCTGTTCTTAATTTTGAACCAGAACCTAAGGTCGAGCAAACCCTAGGCCCAGCACCTCCAGAGGTATCGTTTCACTTGGAGGACTTAGTGACCACGACATTTTTAACGCCTCCCAGTCACCATTAATCAAGACGGTGGATCTTTTATCGGCTGGGATCGAACCCGGGTCCCTCCGGACACGAGTCCGATGCCTTACCGATCGGGCCACCACGGCCCGATTGCCGAATACATACAAAAGATGGGACTCGTGCTCTTTCAATACTGCTAAATAATTGTGAAAGAATTTGTTTTATAGAATAACGTACTCATGAGTCGAAGCGGAATAAGATTCTACATACAATAAAGCAATAAAGTAAAAATCGCCATTTTTGGACTTACATCGTTCTGGTTCTGAGGTACAAAGATTATCATTATAATCAATAAGTTTTTTTTTTTTTTAACATCACGTAAAATACCAGCAAATAAAGCCAACAAAATAATTCTCTCACTCTTTTGTTCCCCATATTTTTTATCTAAAATTTAAGCTATCGTTATCTCTCATCTAATTGTTTTTAAAAAAACACATATATTCCAGTACTTCAGTATTTAGTAGGTATTCTGCAGCGCAACCAAAGGTACGATGCAGTTTTAGCCTTCTTCAAAAATAAAAGTATTTGAAAAAAACGTGTAAACCATGGAAATCTAAGAGTATATAAATACTCTTAGTAGGTATATGTGGTGTGAACTAATAGTACAAAAACAAAGGGGAAATGAACAAAAATAAAGCAATTTGGCGTAAAAAATCTAATAAGCTGAGATAAAATAATTAATTTCATTCTTTAATTCAAAATAAAAAAAAGGAAAGAAATATAAGAGAAAGTACTTTTGAGCGGGAGAAATGTACAACTGTCTGTGTGTGTTTGTTTGTCTTATTTAATAACTTCTGCTGAATATTCAGATCAAACGCGTATTGCAAACGTAGTTTGTTTGAATTGAAATGAATCATCGGACAACCTTAGACCCTGGGTTTTGAACTTGCAATTCTGCGGAGTACGAAAAGGTGTTCTACACAACCTAACGAAGGAGATTGGAGAATTTTTTTGAAACAGTCATTAACTAAACAAGAAGCTAGCATGAAGTTTCGTACTTAGAAATTTTCGGACAGTCAAGCACTAATGTTCATTTTGCTAAATTTTTAAGACTTCGTATTCCGCTTACAAAATTTCCATTTTTATATTACGTTTTGAATTTTTATTCTATGGAAGATTACTTACACACAACCGAAAAGAAGAAATAATTTCTTTTTGGAGCAGTCAATTGCCTTAATGCACTGTAAAAAATGAATATTTTTTTACAGTATAATACAGCTTTTAAAAAAGTAATAAACTAAAAATTGCTAATTTTACAATAATAAACTGTAAAATTGCTAATTTTACAGTAATAAACTGCAAAATTGCTGGTTTACAGAAAAAGCTGTAAAATTACGAATTCAACAGTTTATTACCGTGCATTTTACAGTTTTCAACTGGAACCACTGATGCCAGTATTATACTGTTGTTTTTAAAGTATAATACAGCTAAATTTTACGGCAATAAACTGTAAAATTTCGAACTTTACAGTAAGAAACTGTAAAATTGCTAGTTTTACTGTTTATTACCGTCCATTTTACAGTTTTAAATTGGAATCTCGGTTGCTATGTATTATACTGTAAAAACAACAGCTCACTTTTTGCAGTGTAGAAGGAGGAGCTAATGCACAATATCTTTAAAATGTCAAGCAAATAAGAAAAACAAAAAGGAGCAGAAAGTTCTTGAATTATGTATAAAGAAGCGGGCAAAAAAGCAGATAATTCCAAGTTATATCCTTCCACCGAATATAAAATGAATGAGCAGCCATTTCGGAGTTCGTTCGTATGAGACAGGCTCTTCGTGACAGAAAAGATGCCATGAACCTCAAGACCAGGAAGGGCGTGTTTATTCAGCGTTTTATTATTATTATTATTATTTGCGCCGGGGAGGGATTAAAAGATGCCAATCTCTTTGATGTGTGACGCCGCGGCATGATAGACACCACGGCATGAATCAAAAGAAGCCTGATGTCTAATAAAGCGAGCAGCTGGTCTGTGGTGCAGCGTGTGTTCAGTTCTTGCCTTATAATCAACACCCAATCATTACATTATACTGAATCCCTCGCGATTAGTTTCTATGGTAATGCTCAATTAAAACCAATGGTTTTTACAACTTCTTCAGAAGCAGTATTTTCCTCACGTATCCTAATGATTTAGGTGTGTTTGTTTTCGTTGGGTTGGAAAACGCCGAAGTGTCAACTGTTGTAGCAGTAAAAAAGTCCATTAAATCTGCAATGATAGTTACAAAAGATTTCTAGAGAAAAAAAATGATTGCAATCATTTAGGTTAGCTTCGCACCACTTGATATTTTGCTGTAAATTTGAATTAAGAAACAAAATTAGAGGCCACAGTGCAGAACTTTACTAGCAAGGTTATAAAGTTAGCTTTTTACAGTCAGGGGCGCCCCGAGCTTAAACTTTTGGGAGGGGGAAAACTCTCAATTTGCCGAATGGAACTCCAAAATGTGCCGAATGAAAAAATACGCGTATGTACACAAACCTTATACCGTTACTTTGTGAGAAAAGACGATGGGTATCACTTAAAAAAAAAAAACTGTGATAAATAACAGCGGGGTTGTATTCTGAACCGTCAAAGCAACTGATAGGATTTCTTAAATATACATATATACAGATTAAAACATATTGTCTGCAAAACAGATTATAAAATATTGCATATATGATGTGTGTTTACAAATTAAAGCATGCTGGTTATTTGACAGGTTTGTGAAACAACAGAATTAAGTTAAAATAAATAAAATATACACATATACACATACATAGTACTGGCTGTTCATGAATTGTGAATTTAAAATCTGAAAATTTTGGCAAAAAATACAAAAAAGAGTTGGCACTTATAAAAACTGTTGGTTCTAGAATTTTGCTAGAAATATTATTCATGAGCTAAAGTTTGACTTTTACACGTCTAGTTTTTAGTAATGACTACGTTTTTACTATTTCCTTTGTTTCCAGTTTTTCTGCTGTGTCTTTTTCCCAGGAAATAAGCATCAAACTGTTTTATCTGTCGTCTTCCATAGTTGATCGAAGGACATTTTTTAAAAGTTTCTACTTGCTGAAAGATCGTTCGTCTTTGGCAGTTGTCACCGGAACTGTTATTGCGAGATGGCATAGTTTATTTGCTAAAGGGGTAAAACACCCCTTGGGAACATTCGAATGCAACCACAAGGGGAGGTACACAACTAGACCATCCTCAGAGCCTACATACCAAGCTAGAAGCTTCTACGGCATATAGTTTTTGAGTTATGCGACACACATACATACGCACATACAGACGTCACCAGAAAACTCGTCGTAATTAACTCGAGGGTGGTTGAAAAGGATTTTTCGGCTGCTTATATCGAACCCTTGCTACAAAAGTGCCACAACTCAAAAAACTACGTTTTCCAGGAATTGCAAAAAACTGTTCCCGGACTGACTAGGCACATTTTAGTATTTTTGAATTTGTCAATATGAAGACCGATACATCTCAAACTATGATCGTTTAGTGACGCACGTTACTCTACGACGGCTGGACGAAAACTCAAGATGTGGCACTTCAGTGGAAGGGTTCCTATGCATCTTGATAACAACAAAACGCCATAACTGCCTTTTGGCGGCTGATTTTTCAATGCAACTTCTGGCACTTTTGAAGATTGGTAGAGACGTGTAAACTACGTCTAATGGCGGTCTTAACTCAAAAATTACAGTTTTTGAGTTGTGGCACTTTTGTAGCAAGGGTGCGATATGTCGATAGGTACATATGCACGTGCTGACAGGTCAAAAAAACTACTGAACATTCATTCGGGGGTGTGCAAAATCAAAATTCAGACTCAAGTTTGAGTGATTTTTATTTCTTGATCACAATACTTCCTTTACTACGTAAAAGGAAGTAAAAATCATTGAAACAAATTAAAAGAGGAAGAAAAAAGATAAATTTAAAACTAACCGTTAATTGCGATAATTCGCTGCTTGAAGCAGTCTTTATTTTCTTTCTTGCAGCATCAAATGGATTTTTTGGAGCTCCAGCAAGTTTCACGGAAATATGTCTTCCATCGTGGCAAAGCTCCTCCTGTTTTCGTTTATAATCGTCATCAAAAGTACTTAACTTTATATCGTTTACGAATTCTCTTCATTGCAAGCAAAATCAATAAATTAAATAAAACGGATAGATGTATTTTAGTGCTATAATTAAAACGAAAAACAATATTGAACTAGTTCGACGATCGATTCTTTTCGCAGGGAAGAAAGTCAAGAAATGGAACTGAATAAATGAAGCTAAGCAGATAGTATTTTTCAGTACGAGAAATGAGAAGATCTGCTGGTAAAGCAAAAAAAAAAAAAAAAACTTGAAGTCGCGGCACAAAATATTAGAGCTCTTTGCGTTCAAAGTGCAACATTTATGCATTGCAGCATTTTCACTACATATTATCCGTCTTGTTTGGGGTCATGCTACACACACTAATTAATTCAGCGAAAGGCTGGATGGAAAGAAACGGTTTGCTTTATGGTAAGTAACGTGAATAAAAGAATGAGATAATGTATAACAAAAAAAAAGAAAGATTGCGACCGCACTTGCATATTTATATGTATAAATATTGCAAAAAAAATTTCAATATTATCTCTGAATGTGCCGAATCGTTGTCCGAATCTGCCGAATGAGGAAGATGTTTGGGAGGTCCCGGTGACCTCCCTGGACCTCCCTTCGGGGCGCTCCTGTTTACAGTTCATTTTTAAAAATGAGTTAGCGACGTACACAAGCTAGCTACATAAACTAATCACTGTTGGAAGTTACTCTTGAATGCTGATGTCTCTCATTCTGTCCCGTTAATATTCTTCTTCTTCTTGAGTTCTACAATCGACAGCTCTTGTTAATCGTAAGGCTACTCCTTGGCTTGCTTCACAGTTATGTCCCACACAGCCCGTCGTCTGGACTTATCCTTTTATAATCACAAATTTTCATTGTAGCTAAGTCATTGAATACGTCATCTTTCCATTTTTTTTGGGCTCCCGCGAGGCCTATTTCCCATAGGGGTTCAGTTAAGAATGCAATATAATAAATTATAACAATTGCGTGATGCGGTGAAATAATACTGGTTGAGCTTTCAAATGTTTAGAAATTTTATTTTTTCTCGTTCACAATTGCCCTGCTTTTGTAAAAATACCTAATTTTACATCACCTTTCTCTCCCTTAATTTACTCTACTTCTTTCTTTGAGTTATTCTACTTAAGAAGAATAACTTTGAACCAGGTTAGTACTTGATTTTAAATGGTTTTTGTAATCATTATTTCTTAAATTTGAATAACTATGTGGTACTTTAGGAGATTTTTAAGTATTTTTCAGTGAAAAATTTATACGAGGCTTTGAAATTCTGATCCGCAACATTTTGTGTGACGGAAGGGATTCGCTTGTTTTTTATTTGTTGCCCAAAACAATGAAGCAGAACCACAAGTATGACACTAAATAAGGTTTTCGGAACTGAATGTAGTCACTAATAAAAATTCCTTAAACGCAACTCCTAATTTACCCGCAACTTATACTTCCCATTCAACTACCTGCTTGAAATAGCATTGCACTGGGATACTTTCTGGATAAAGTTAATGGAAGAGCAGAAGAAGCGGTTGAATTGGCTGTTGCCTTGAACGATTTTTCCTAAGTGGGATACCTCCCTTATGAGGCAAGTGCAACTTTCGACACTATATTGATTGAGATTATAAATCTGTCGAAGTTTGTCGAAGTTGCAGAAGAACGAGAAGATATTCAACTGTTTGAACTTCGTATCTACACAAAGGTAGAAACAGATCATCTTTTTCCATATGGAAGCCAGTTGTATTTAACTACCGAATACAATTTGAAAATTGAGAATTCTGTAGAAAGCAAGTTTGTCTTACCACAGCTATTGATTTGATCAATGGATGCCATAAACTTCCATAATCTCAACTTTCGGTTGCTTCATTCCTACAGTCAACGACCTCCGATCTCTAAAGCTATAACCAAGAGTTACAAAATAAAACAAAATTATAAATACGATAGTATAAATGGTCGACTCGAAATCGATTACGCATGGAAATGTCGCCATGAACTTGGATCAGCCAAGACACCACAGTTCAGCCATCGATGCTATGGCTGCGTGATGTTCAGCGGATGTGGGCTTTCCATTGCCTGATTTACAGACATCCTGTAGGGTTTTAGAGGGCCGATCGCATATCCGGACACGCAATACCTGTTGTCATTTGTATCACTATGTTCATCGCAACAGACATAATTTTCTTGCCCTTTGTGCTTCAGTCGCTCATTAAAATTCTACGAGGGCCATAACAAGACCAGCCGTGCTCTGCTGAAGATCGGACACAAAACAAACTTATGGCAATGGGGTTTTCGTCATCAATTCCGTACTCCTGAAAACTTTGGGAAAGTCGGTTACAACTCGTATATCAATGGGTATCCGTTTTCTCATTCATTAATTGTGTATGCATCAGTTCAATGGATCCCTTATTACCTGCTTTTTTGCGATATGTAATGTTATCAAGCATGGATGATAGAATGTTGCAATTTATTGCAAAGAAGAGCATAAATTTTCTGTTGTTTTCAAATCTTGTTCCTTAACAAATTGTAGAACTCAGCACAGGAAAACGGATTTGTTCTTTTAATTAGCTCATACGTCGTAATTTCTTCAGTGATACACGGCAAAAAAATGAACTGTTGTTTTACAGTATAGTACAGGCAGCCGAGGTTCCAATTTAAAACTGTAAAATGCACAGTAATAAAGTGTAAAACCAGCAATTTTACAGTTTCTCACTGTAAAGTTAGAAATTTCACAGTTTATTGCCGTAAAATGTATCTGTATAATAATGTAAAAACAACAGTACAATACTGGTAGTAGAGGTTCCAATTTAAAACTGTAAATATACGGTAATAAACTGTAAAATTAGCAGTTTTAGTTTATCACTGTAAAATTAGCAATTTTAGTTTACTACTGTAAAATGAGCAATTTGGCAGTTCATTACTGTAAAATTTGCAATTTTTACAGCTTATAACTCTAAAATTAGCAATTTTTATAGTTTATTAGTGTAAAATTTGCAATTTTCACTATTTATTACTGTGAAATTAGCTGTATTATACTGTAAAAACAACATTCACTTTTTTACAGGATGCACTCATGAAACATTTTTCGATTCCACATGACAACGCCAACAGTAATGACGACATCTTATTATAATCAAATCTCTTGTTTAATTGGAATGAAGTACGAGATAAATAAAAGAAAAAGTACATAAACAAATATGAGATACAAAAAAAGCTGGTAGGGATCTAAAAAGAAGACAGTCTCAAAAAACGTAGTTATTTCGAAATTTTAAACGTTTCACCAATCCAATAGAAGTCTTAACAAATCTATGCTTACTTATGTTTAGTCTAAAGCTTAATATGTTAACTTTATTAGTAATTAACTTACAATTGCTCTTATTCATTTTAGGTTTGGTAGATTAAAAAGCTGGTTTTACCAAAAACAGAGTAAGTAATCAATAAAAGCTAAGAATAAACAGTAGAAAACAGTAAATTATATCATAGGTTTTCGTCACTATAGTTTTTTCTTTCTTTTATATCACCTTAAGTAAATTTCAGTCGGACCAAGCAATTCTTTGAAATTTTCAAACGTTAATTCAAGTTAACCGTTAAAAAGTTAATTCATGTAAACTGGGACCCCGGGCGTGATGACTTTGACCCCTTCCTCTAGTAAAATCAACTGACGAAAGTCACGGTAAATAATGTACAATTGATATGATTTAACACTTAATAGCAAATTAAATTAATTAATGTTGCACAAATTTAAAAGTTCGATCCGTATTTTGGGATTACAAAAAGTCCTTTTTTAATGCAAAACAAGTTCCTTGTAATCCCAAAACCCGGGTCTGAAATTCTTCGCAGATTAAATTTCATGCGTTGCCTAGTTATCTTACCTTTGGTAGGTTAGAACTTATCCTAAGTTTAAATTAATAAGTTTTCTTTTTTGAAGTTAGTAAAACGGAATAAAATATTCTAATCGGAAATATAAAAAAGCACTTTCGGGAAAAAAAAAAAAAAACACCAGTAGTATACAAGGTTCGAATAAGTGGGCGAAAAAAGAATTTTCTCGTCAATAACGGAAACCGTGTAGTAAAAGTCTGATTGTATTAGTGAAAGTAATCCTTTCTCTTATAGCTTGTTCTTCCCGAGAAGAAATAAAGTACCTCAAGACTTAGTCTCAATTTATCACGCCTATCAGTCACACTTATTCTGCTGTCTGCTCGATTTTAATCTCAAGAGTTTCGAAAAAACACTCTTCTTGGTTTTTATTTTATAATTCGTTTCTTTTTACTCGCTATTCCATTGAATGTACTCAGCAATTTTAAAATTTTGCCATGACGATTTTTTTTCTGATAACCCACATCAAAAATCACTTTCCCTCACATCTCTTATCTCTTGTTTTCATTGGAACTGATTATAATCATAATTACGAGTACCCTTTATTCATAATTAAAGCTAGCTTTCTTTGAATATATGTAAGGCTTCCTTTACTCCTGCTTTTAGACTGCTTAATTAAAATTTGAAGTAACAGAAGAGGCATCTCATCTGGCCTTTTACAAACATAAACACGAAGTCCCGCCAGCGATGTGTCGCACCAAAAGATCTTCTCCATAAATTAAATCCTGCTCAAGCGGACGGAAAAGTTTTAGAGCGTTCGGTCGCTTCTTTAAATATGGCTTCTTTCTCCGGAAATAACTTCTCCAATATTTCGCCTGAAATTTACAGCAATACATTGTACGACTGAATAAGTATTATTGGATGCTATCTGAAAAATTGTACTTGCATCATTTTTATTTTTAAACTGGTAGTGTTTTTGAGGTTTTTTTTTTTTTTAGTAAAGCTATATACTATCTATAGTAAAGCTGATAGTTTTACTATAAATACTTATGCCTAAATTAGTTGTAGACTTACGTTTATCGTCTAACTCTGATCAACACATCAAACACTTTATGAGACTCTTCTGAAAAAAAAAATTACTCAAAACCTTCTTTCCCTTGCTTGTTATGTCAGTATAATAATTTATTCATCTGTGTATTAACTCCACCCAACATGGACCAACTCAGGAGTGCCCACGGGGGGGGGGGGGATTATGGCACAAGTTGCTCCATCAAAAAGGGGGGGTGGATTTTTTTAAACTAATTTATTAATTTATTTAAATTATTCATAAATTTATTTTTTCAATTTAAATTATTTCTTTTATTTCTTTATCATTTATTTATTTATTTATTTATTTATGTGTGTGTTTGCTTGGAATCTCTGGAAGGGGAAAAAAGAGCGATTCTATTCTGCGCATAATTAGTACTTTTAAAGAAATAATATATAAAAAAATTTTTGCTATAGTTTATAAAAATAAATAAATAATAGTTAAAAAATAAATAAAATAAAAAGAGATGTAAAGATTAAAATAAAAAAGCACAAGAGGGTTGTGAAAAGTTTTTTTGGGGGGGGGGGGAATTTGCGCCGTTGAGCTTGGGGGGGGGGGGGCACCTCTGGGCCAAGTTGATACATTTCGGAAAAAAAATGTAAAGATTTTTTTAATGTGGGAAAAAAAAACCTGTCAGCAAAAGTTTTGACATTATTATTTGATTGGAAAATAGTTATAGCTTCACATAAAATATTATTTTGGTACGCAACATTAGAAAAAAACCCAGAAAAATCGAAATGTTGAAAGGGTATTTATTAACTATGCACAGTATACATATGAGCTACTAAAGAGTAAATTTCTTTTAGATCGTTTTTGTGTTGTATTTATTGGCTGAACAGCCTCAATAGGTTGTACTCTGCTGTGCTAAGCACATAGTCGTCTATCTGCATGGGAGCTCAGTATGAGGAATCGCTTTTTAAAGTTTTGCGCCTCCATAAACTTTTCAGATTCCACTTTCCAGATTTTTTTTTACAATTATATTCCGTTCACAAGTAACTGTAAAACATTGTATGTAAGTAGAACCACCTTGTGTAAATACTTAATTCTGATGAAAAGGATGCAGATGCGACTTTTGAGCTTAGCAAGGCAGTTCTAAACTAATCCCTTCACAAGGACTTTGATGCCAGTTTTCACTGAAACAACTTTTTTGGGTCGTTTTTCTCGTTATTATTACATCTCTGAGATCAGACTCATGTGTGAGTCAAGAAAGCTAGTTTTAATGATCATTTAGCGTGACATTTATAACTGTAATTTTATTTAGGGTGTAGTTCCAAAAAAAATTCTCGCATTTTCCAAAGTAATCTTTTAGTTATGAAAACGGCAAAAGGTGGTGCAGTGAACTCGCCGTGGCCATGCTGAAAGCTTGAAAGACAAAATACGACCCATTTTTATAAGAAGTTGGCTATATTTTGAAGTTTTTGATATCAGTATTTAAATCAAAAAAAAGAGAGAATATACTGGCAAGAGATACAAAAAGTACTTTATAAGAAAACACTAAAAATAAAACTTAAAGCAGTAAAGTGGTAATTATGTTTTAATATTTTAATTTTCCGCTAGGTGCGACACTCTTGAGCAATGAGCAGTTCTCTACTATTCATTGGATTTCAATACTTAGTTATTAATTTGACACCAAGAGTTCGAACCCCTCCTTAAGGATTAGGTAACTATTTTAAAGTAGTGAACTACGAAGCACGTTTGGAAAAAGACTTCACTTCACACTCTCCAGGGTCCCCCGTACCTACCACAACTTCGTGGTTTAACCGGGATAGGGCCCTGAAGAGCGCTCTATTCTTAATTTTGAACCAGAACCTAGGGTCGAGCAAACCCTAGGTTCTAGCACCCCCAGAGGTATCGTTTCACTTGGAGGACTTTGACCACGACATTTTTAACGCCTCCCAGCCACCATTAATCAAGGCGGTGGATCTTTGATCGGCTGGGATCGAACCCGGGTCCCTCCGGACACGAGTCCGACGCCTTACCGATCGGGCCACCACGGCCCTTTGGAAAAAGACTGCAATTTTAAAACTACTTCCTAAGAAAAGCTACAAAACTTTGCGCCGGAAGATAGATGGTGTACTTGGTACTGCCATTTCAAACGAACTATATTTATTATAATCTAGGTAAGTCAATTTTGTATTACAATAAGTACTCGTGATGATTCTTAGATAACTACTTGTTAATAGCAATGTAATTGGTCAAAAAAATAGTTTTATATGACTAATGTTCCATGCTCTATAAAACAACTAACCTATTCTTTCACTATCAGTCCTAGTTCCACGAGTTCTAGAACTTTGACAGTGGATCTGTTTGGGATACTGATACTGATGTATGGAGCCATTTATAGACCAATGGGACACTGATGTAAGGCTATTGGGACAAACCCGAAGTGTAATACGAGTCCAGATAAAAAAAATTATTGCGTGGTAATAAGTTTTTATGTCTAATTTTTATTTTATTTTAGGGCAGTTCGAGCCAAAATCGATAATTATAACTTTATTCGGTGAAAGGAACTAAAAATTTTTCAATGTATCAATAAAATAAAAAAAACATCCATCATTTCTCAGCTCAGGGCTGCCGAGAGACCATATTATCCTTCTATTCTAGTCAGAAACTAGGGTATTTAGAATTTGAGTAGTATGGTTTTTATGGGGTTTTTAGGGGGAGAGGTGTCCCGGCTACCAAACAGAGAAGAGGCCCGCCTTGGCTCTCGGCGGCCTCGTGTCAACCTTGATCATTAAAACGATTCCTGACATTTTGCGAGTGAACAAAACTGACAAAATGCTGAGCCACGATACTCAAATTTCAATTCCAATACCACTTTAAATAGGCTCATCTTCAACAGCGATTGAAGGAATTTGAAATTACGTGGTGCGCATTGCAAGATAATGTTATCATTTAACAATTTCAATTTTCTAATCATCCATGGTGTTTCATTTACATTTTCCCTGCAGCAATACAGGTGAATGACAATCGCGTAATTTCCAATTCCTAAATAATCTACAATTAGAACATTAAAAATTAGTCATTCAAACGAGAATATAATAACAGAAGGTCTGAAGCTGTATCCCAGTTTCTTTCGTAAAATTTTGCTTACATCAAACCAACACAGTACTACCAGATATCTCGTGTCATAATAGTATATCCAGAAATATATACCATCCTCTAGTTTCCTTTAACTCCTATTGCCTCAGTGATGCATCAACAACTAGATGAATAAAAAAATCTACTTAGCCCAATATAGTAAACTGTCTCTGTTTGGTCAGCAATTCTTTGCTCATATATCTGACCAATGCATTACTACCCAATATATTTTGAGCTATAACAGCATACGCAGGGATGTCTAACCAGCTGCAGTTTCCCTCAACACCTTCTGCATTAGCAAGCTTATACGATCCAAAATTCTTAACCAGCCCAATGCAGCCAAAGTGACTGAACATTTGCTAAAATCCCAATTTGAGAATTATCTTTTAGATTTTGTTTTCACTAGCAAAAGCGATAATCTCGAAAATTCGAATCCAGCAAGTTGCATCCACTTTCCTATAATCTTTTATATACAATGCGTAACTATTACAATCCTGCAAAAGGGTGGGTTAGAAGACCATAGAGTGCCACATCCACCCTCCTCCACGTCAATCCCTGGTTCCCCGCACATCAATCATGCCATGCACGAGTTGTTATTAATAGCGTCCATAATTGACGCAACTTTGCTCCCCCCCCCCTCCGGCTAGCATAATGCTGCCGAGCGGGGCTTAATTATAATGCAACGGGGCGCAGCACGCCAGGTGGAGAGAAATGGGGAGGGAGGCACTCCCAGAATGGCATTCCATTCAGAGCCCTCTCTCCCCACCACCGTCCTAAATTCTGCGCAGTTAGTTGCATTTCAGAGACACCATGTTCTGTTCATTGTAATGCATGTGAATCGCATAATTGTAACTCGGTACAGAAGTTCCCATGAAGTCATAATTTTGCATTGTTTTCGTTAATATACAAAGTTTATTGCATTTCTGCGGGGGCTAAGTTTATTTCGGGTTTGGCAGGCACGTAGCTGAATTTGCAAAGTCTGAAAAGTGCAGAAGTTTACCATGGATGGGTGTTAAGTCAAACTAAAGAAGTGCTACGGAGTGGGAAATGGTTATGGACTTGGGTAATGTCTTTCAAAAGGAACTTCAAAGGTTCTTTCCTTTTTCAAGATAATATATTTACAATATAACACTGCAAAATTTTCAAATTTAGATGAATCAAAATCTTTCTTATGAGGGTGATCCAAACCCAGAAAGTCAAAATTTGTTTCTGCCAGTGAAGATCTGAAAAGTAGTTCTGTAAGCAAACTCATTCTCTTCGTGAATAAAGGAAGAAAAAAACCCTGTATAGGGTTCAAGCATTAACTACTTTTCTTTGTTTACTTTTCTCACCAGAAACCAGCAACAGACAAAAACCTGTTACTAAAAACTTGTTTGTATTCCTTAGATTTATTGCTACAATGTTTACTATTTTTCACCTATAAATTGCTTCTCCTGTAGTCAAATTCTCTTTGTTATCATCTCATTTTCAGCTGTTTCTTTAATGTTTATTCTACGGAATTCTTACGCTATTAGTAGCCATTTGAAAATAAATATTTGTCTAAGGAAATGCCTGCAGTGTTTTTTTGCTTACTGGCAACACACATTTGGTTTTTACATAGCTGAGTTTTTTTTCTTTTTCCCCTTCTTTGTAGAAGCAATTTCACGGCCATTTAAATAACATCATCATTATATATTTGGTTCTCAGGAAACAATAACGTTATTTACTAAAGCATTGAAAAGTTTCTTTAGAAAATAATAATAATAATAATAAAGGTTATGTTTTTAAAAAATGCGATTTATTAGTTTTGAGCGATATCATTTCATTAAGAAAGAAAAATGGGAAAAAAACAGACAATAATTTCCAACTTTATAACGTCATTTTACTAAACACTTATAACTCTTAAAAGGACCATTAGCTACGAAGTACAACACTGAAGTTTAGATGCTATTTATTTATACATTTCTTAATTACCATGCATTTTTTAACTTTTTTTTTGTGCTAATAACTACATTCTGAAGTTTCAATATCACAAAAACACATTGTAACTTATAAATTGCTGCACTCGATAATTTATGAAATAGACATGAGCTTAGGCGAGACATATAATCTCATAGTGGTATGCAAAGTTACACAATATAACTTTATCCTATAAAATTCTGCAGATATTACAACTGACTTACATTTCTCACATATTTTACAAACGAGAAAACGCATGAAAAAAGCTCAAAAAAAGTAAATAAATCATAAAATGATTAAAATAATAATACAGTATAACTTCGATTTAACGATACCCGATTTAACGATTTCCCCAATTTAACGATACATTTCATTGGTCCCGACTCATATACCTTGACTTTAATGTTAAAACGTCCTCAATTTAACGATAGCTTTCCTCGATTTAACGATGATATAGGGCAGGGCCAAATTATCTCTCGTCAAAAATACAGTAATATATGTTTAAAATATTTTTATAACTATTTTACTTGCAACAACATCAGACCTCATGTTCCAATAGTAAAAAGATTCATCCTTCAGTAACGTCCAAACTTCTAGCATTCCAAACAAAATTTTTTAGCACCTTAAGAGGAGAGTAATCAGTTAAAAAATATGAGGTCGAAAAAGGTGAAATTTTCTCAACACGAGAAAACAAAGATCGATGAAATAACTTTGGAAATAATATAAATGCGCAGTTTTCTCAAAGAAGCAAAATAACGTATGTTTAAGCGTTCACTTAATTATCCACAGTTTGATCCGTTTAACTTATAAGTATGCTTTCTCGATTTAACGATATCCTCGATTTAACGATAATTTTTTACAGTCCATAGGCAATCGTTAAATCGAGGTTATACTGTAATAACATTAACAATGATAATGATATTTTCTTTAAAAACTAATGCCCAAGGCAACTTTCTTTTCAATGTTATTTTACGCATCTGCAGATGCAGTAATGTATAAAAATTACTTTTTTCTAGTGATGCTGTTTAAAGAAAATGCAATTACAAAAAACTCAAATCTTGAAAATTCAAAAAATGTCCAGGTCTTTTCATCTTTAAAGTAATGAGACCCCAAATAATTCTTGTGCCACATATTATCTTCTTAGTATAAATGTATATGGTAAATTTATTTTCGGATGTTGCTTTTCGACGGATATAACGAAGATTTTAACCATCGTTATTAACAACTGTTTAACTGCGTGAAAAAATATTAAAAACCATAATTTTCGGCCGCTTAAAAAAACAATCCCCAACTAAAATGGTTGTAGAGCCATCATAACCAAGAACAATACAATCAGTAAATGTAAACATAACCGTTAAGTGCGCCTTGCAGTCGTTTTTCTGCAAAACTTTTCATCAAACTCTGGGAATTTATTCTAAGCTGCCAAATTTTTTTAGAAGGTAAAAAATGTCAATATTTACTTCTCATGCCCTACTTTCGCATATGAAACAATAAAAAAAAATTCACTGCCGAAATTTCTTCTTTTTGTCTGAATTTCAAAATAACGTTTTTAAAATCTGAACTGAATTGACATCTCTGACTGACAATTTTCTGAACATATTTTATAATGAAACAATAGTTCTAGCTTTTAACCTGGGATATTTAAATTAAATGTAATGCAAATCATAATTAAGTATTACTTTACAGACATAGCAAATTCACAATATTTTTAAAAAATATATATATACTTTTTTTAATTAACTTTTTTATTTGGCAGTTAAAATTTTTAGTAAATATAAGTGAAAGAGATACGCACTCATGAATTGAACCAAAATATTTAAAAAATCAGCCAAGAGCAAGCTCTAAAAGTTCGGAAAAACATCTTTACCCTTATTTTTTTTTTCGATAAGGTTTACAAAATTTTAAACTGAAATGCATCCATATTTAGTTACATTTCTTTCATTTAAAAAATGTTGTAATCGCGATTGAATAAATTAATGTGATGATATGCTTAAAATTATAAATTGTGTCGTTTGACTGGTTCTTAAAATGAACGATTCAATTACTCGAAACGAAATATAAGCAATCAATGGAAAGAACATTTATCGCATATAATTTATATAAAAAATTTATACTGTATTAAAATATTTAGCTGCTTTTTTAAAGTTTGTTGAATCTCTTGATTAGGCATTTATAGTATATCAGTCTGTTTTCAAAATACATTTTTTTTTGTTTTCAAAAAGTAAAACATACCTATTTGCGGCACTTGATCCATTAATTGGTATTGGAGTCACGTTAGGAGACCTATGAAGTTAAAAAAATAAATGAATAAAACAAAATAAACAAATAAAAGTTATCTTACAATTCACATCAGCATTTAAAATAGTAAATCGAGACACAGGTAATTGTATTTGAAGCAAAGTAAATAGCTTAAAATATTTGGATACGGAAACGCTCCTGTTGCTTGGAATACGATGAAACACACAGAAGTCTGACAAAAGAACTGTTTTCCACGAAGACTAATACATCAAAAACAATATGTCTGTTATTTAATTCTTCTTTTACAGAGTATGTAGAACTAACTGAAGAAAATTAAGAGAAAATAACAGTCATTCGAGTTCGTTTTTGCTACAAAACAATTTCCAACTCTTCTCACTACCGAATAAATCAAAAACAAAAACCCAGACAACTATTTTGGAAAAATTTCTTATCATTATATTCGGACCAGAAGGTCTCCGAAATCATTTTGTTGAAAATCAAGAAACCATTGGTTTATTGAGGGTGCAATAAAAGTGATATGTAACACTTTTTTAAATTTCTAGAAAAAAGCTTTAAAAAAATGCTGTTTTACCTTTTTTTTAATGGATTTTTCTCAACGGGTAAAACGGGGTCATATTCTTAGTTACCAACCATTTCTGTGACAAGGGTACATGATACGAGTTATCAACCTTCATCCATGGTAAAAAGTAAGTTTCAAAATTGGCACCTTTATCCGCTTGCTACTTTTCAATTGTATTTTAGTGTTACATACAATTAACCGATAAAATGTATTTTAAATAAGAAACAGCTTAATCTAGCAAAATACTGCTGCATGGAAGGAAAAAAAAAAACGATTTTCTGAAAATACAATCCTCTCTGTTTACTTCTTATTGTGCAGAAACAAATTTAACAAGAAGTTCTGTCAAGAACTAAACGAGCCTACTTTCCCGTACATCGACAACGGCATTCTAGCATCTGATCATTATTCTCTTGATTATCTGAGACTGAAAATTATGTCAAACATACCTTTATAGCACTTAAAGCTGATTTCTAAAAGCAAAATATACCCCTCTCATCAGATGAAATAGAAACGTAAAAAGTAAATAAATGAATAAATAAAGTTTTGTCGCACCTTTTAAAGAATGTAACTGTTACAGTTCTTCAGTAGAAAAATTCCTCAATCGTTTTCAAAAAAAAAAAAAATAAAAGTACAAAGAACATCAAAACACATTTTATCAAAGAAAGGAAAAAACAAAGAGAAAAAAAAACTCGTCCGTTAATAAAATGTCTCGAATTTCATTTTTAATCCGTTGCCAGTTGTTAAATATAAACAAAGAATAAAACGCCCTCGTGAATGAAAAATTTTTGTTACAAAAAAAAATCGTCTGCAAAAAATAATAATAATAATAATAATATTAATAATAAAATAAAATAAAAATAATGAATAAATAAACAAAAAATCGTCTGCACAGTCAGTCATTTTTTTTTTTTTTTTTTTGAGCCTGCATTTCCGCCATGTTTGCGGAGTCGGAGTCGGAATCAGAGTCTTCACAGAAGATTATTCAGAAAAGTACTTTACATGCATTATTTATCAAAACCATTTTCTTACCAAGTTAGTTTGAAGGAAATCCGCCTTTGAGTTCAGGATCAACATTGAACTTAAATTTCCCCATAGGCTCTAATGTTAACCCTACACTGCATGATTTTTTATTTTTCTTAGAAAAAAATATATGTATTTGTCAATGTAATAAGCAAACATGGAAAAATATTTTAAAAAACTTAACTCTAAATTTTCACCACTTTCTAATTAAAAATCTGGTATGGACCCCACACTACTTCCTTTTACGAGTAAATTTCTTACCAGTTGCCTTAAGTGTTAAAAAAAGTGCTTGGAGTGAGCAAGGTAACAATTCAAATATTTACTCCCCTAATCTGCCACGAAACAATGCAAAAAATATTTTGCAATGGTTAATTTTCTAAATATTGCTGATTTTAATATCATTCAGTGAATTTTTCGCAAAATATCGCCAATAGCGCCAAGTTGAACCCAAATTTAAAAAATAATTTTTTCGCCAAATTTGCCGCCAACTTGGCGATATGTCGCCAAGTTGGCGTCAAACACTAAAAGCTTGGCGACATATCGCCAAGTGGTCGTGCCAATTCATATCACTTGAGTCTGCATTGAAATTAACACTGATTTACCCCAAAAAAGGGGTAAAACACCCCTTGGGAACATTCAAATGCAACCACAAGAGGAGGTGCACAACTAGACCATCCTCAGAGCCTACATACCAAGCTAGAAGCTTCTACGACATATAGATTTTGAGTTATGCGACCCACATACATACATACGCACACACGTACATACAGACGTCACGAGAAAACTCGTCGTAATTAACTCGGGGGTGGTTGAAAAAAAAATTTTTGGCTGCTTATATGTTGGTAGGTACATATGCACGTGCTGACAGGTCAAAAAAACTAAGGAATTTTCATTCGGGGGTGAGCAAAATCAAAATTTAGATTCAAATTTGAGTGATTTTTTTTTCGCGATCACAATACTTCCTTTACTACGTAAAAGGAAGTAAAAATAGTTTTGTTGCCAAATGGCTACACCATATGCATTCAACAGATAAAAATGATTTTAAATGATAGTCTTGAAATTAGTTTTTTTTTTTTTTTTTTTTGTAAAAAAATAGAGGAATTGAACATTTGGTGCACTGTACTCTTGTAATCCTTTACATTTTGACATTTTACATCATTGTTTATTTGTACTGTGTTCTTTCCGATGATCAATTCTGTCAAATCTGATACCTTTTGGAGGTTCTCTCACGCAAGCTTTCTTTTTTTTTTTTGGTTTGTAACTCTATTTCCTCTGTAGCTAATGGTCTCCCTCTTTTTAATACGCTTTTATTAATTTCACATGTGGGTTTGTTTGTACATATGTATGTATGTAACTCTGAATAAAAGATAAAAATTTACGTTCTTGTGCAAATATAAAAGTTATATTTAATATTATTTTTAATACTAAAGGCTAAACTGTATTGCGTTGATATATTTATAAGTGCATGTAAACTTAAGTGCGGATATTCAGTCGTTTTGAAAATCAGAGGGAAACCCGTGATGATCACAGCGCATTCCTATGTAAAAGCATATTTTTTAGTTTTTTTCAAAACTATATTTTAAAAGTTATTAATGATTTTACTTGTCCGTGTAAGCATAACGTTTTTGCCAACTGAAGTCGAAAATAAACACGTTTTAAAGGCTTTTCTCTATTGATTTTTTGTTTGTTCACGCTGTTGAACATCAACTAAGCATTGATAATTGCGAGGTGTAATAAAAGGTAGAACAGCCGAAAGTACCACTTTTGGGTCCGTATAATTATTTTATACCTTCCAAAAAGAGAAAGAAGCTAGCGCGAAACATAAACAACGCACATACTTCATGAACTACAGAGATGAATCGAAGTGATCTATGGCTGCTTACTGCATAATGTTGCCAAATGACGAGACATGTATTATGTCCTAGATTTTTTTCCAAATAATTATTTTGATGTAGAACGCATCTGAAACGAAAGATAAATGTTTGTTTTATTGATGTTATTTCTTTAAAAGACAAAGAAAAAATATTTCATTGTAAAAAATAATTTCAAAACTTGGTAGTTTAAGTGATTTTAAAAGCTATCCATATGGATTCATTTAAGGGCATGTAATAGACCAGTGCTACCATGTATGGAGGACAAATGGTGATAATTGCTTTAAATATACCCAATACTTACTTTTTATGCATTGAGTTGCCTTATGATTCTGCTATTCATAAGGAGGACAAATTGTCCATGTATCCAATTGGCAACACCATGCAGTGTAGGGTTATGTTCACGATCAACATTCAACTTAAATTTTGCCGTAGGCTCTAATGTTAAGCTTTTTCTGAACGGTTCAACATTGAACAAAAAATGGTTCAAATCAAACAGCGAAATATGGGAATGAGCCTGTCCGAGATCTTTCGAACCAAAAAAAGAAAAGGTTTATTCAATTTAGACGGCTCAGTTAAAAGTTATTAGGTGGGGAAAGGTTGCTTGAACGGTTCAATGTTGAACGAAAAAAATGTTCAAATGGAAAATTTCAATGCGGTAATGAAGTATCCTTGCTGAGACCCTTCGAGCAAAAAAAAAGTTTATTTAAATTGGACTGTTCACTCTAAAGTTATTAGGGGTGACAGCTTGTTTAAACGGTTCAATGTTGAAAGAAAAATTGTTCCAATTAGAAATGTAAATACGGGAATGAAGTATCCTTGATAAGATCTTTCGAACAAAAAAAGTTTATTCAAATCGGACTGTTCACTAAGAAGTTAGTATCGCAAGACAAGTTGTTTGAACGGTTCAAAGTGTAACCAAAAATTGGTCAAATCGAAAAATCAAATGTGGGAATGAGCTGTACTCGGCGAGATCTTTCCAACAAAAAAAAAGTTTGTTCAAATCGGAATATTCATTCAAAAGCTATTAGGGGCGACAGACAGAGCGAGCGACGGACAGACAGACCGACCGACGCACAAATTCCCCATCTCAACAATATCCTACTTGCTAATTTTTAATTTTTCAATATTTATTTTACGTTTTTTTTTTTTTTACTTGGCGATATTATTTGGACTCGGTGACATCTTTTGGACTTGGCGACATTTTTTAGATGCATTAAGCCACTTTTAATACTTTTTTACGTTTTTCTTTTATTTTTAACGGGAAAGTAGGCTAAAAAGCAATCACATTTATGAAAATAAATATGAGTACACTTATACGACTTTTCGGCAATTTTTTTTGAATGGTGGAAATTTTGACTTCCACTATTTTTGACAGAAAATCCCTGATGTCGCCCCAAAGTTAGGAATAATATTTTAACTCTTTTTCATTCTTTCATTTTTTTTTTTTTTTTGTTTCGGTTCACATTCAAATTGCAATTACCATTGTAGAACATGTGTTTTGAGACTTCAGTGCATGCTTTCCTCGGGGAACTAAAATTAGGATAAGTAAACAAAACTAAAGTGCGTAAAATAACGAGAAAATTTGTATGTATTTTTCACATAACTTCATCGCAGAGGAATTTGCGACGTTCATATGCACCTTTGTTGTGAGTGGCAAAATTTCTGCTGTTTTTAAATAAAGCAAAAGAAAGCAGAAAGCAAAAACAGAAGCCGAATAAAAGCATTGTTTTTTAAGCTGAGCTTTGTATAATTACATCGAGAAAACTTATTTTGCTATGATTATAATCATAAAAATTAACCAAAAAGGTTTGTAAAAATAAATAAATATTATTTCGAATATTCAACTATTTAAAAAAAAATAAACTGATAAAGTAAACAGCTATCATTCATATTTTAAGTAAATAAAAAAGAACAATTTTCACATCTTTGAAAAATAACTAAATAAATAATTACAATAAAAATAAAATGAAAATTAATCTTGAATTAAAATAAATGAAAAAAAAATCTGCAAGAGGAAAATTATATTTTATAAGCCGCTTTTGTATCAACTTTAACACAAAATAAATAACACAGCAAATATGAAAATAAAATTCAAAAAGCACTAAAAAAAAGGATTAATTTTCCTAAAAATATGTATTACAAAAGCAAAGTGAAACTACGTATTAAATATGTTCAATTGCTTAAAAGAATTAAAAATAAGCTGTTTAGACGGAGCAAATGTATATTGATCGCTCTGCGTTAGGTAATTTCGCAAAAAGATCCTTTACTTTTTATATATTTTTTGAAAAAAAAGAAGCGACAGCCTGATACCATGTTCAATTTTTAGCCTATTTTCCCGTAAAAATTAGAAGGGAAATGCAGAGATAAAAAAAAAGAAAAAAAATAGATCAATATGCTGTAAAATCACTATTAAAAACTAAAATCAATCAAAAATAAATCCATTAGTTCAATAAATATATTGAAGCATAAAATTTTTTTCAACTAAACCTTTGATACGAGAGAGTTATGGTTATCTGTTTTATTTGCCTGCCTCTGAGTACCTTAGGAAATTTTGAGGAATTAGTCTGATTTAAATAAAACCTTTTAATACGAAAGATCCAAAGTCCTCACCTTTCATATTTAACCTTTTCATTGAAAGATAAAGATATATTGATTTGATTTTACTGGCGCAAGAGCGCAAAATAACTGTGCAGCAAAAAAAATGTGCAAATACGCAAAACTTTAAAAATTTAGGTTGTGAGTACGGATACCGATAAATAAGCTTTACCGATTAATCGACCACTTGGCCGATTATTAATAATCGGCAAAATTATGCCGATTAATCGGCAGGAAAATTATTTAGTTTATTCTATTTTTCAAAGTATACTTTCGCCAAGAAATTGTAAAAACTTTTATTAAGAGAAAGCTAATGTAATTTTCTGCATACTTTATTATAACATGTATTATGAAAGAGTACAGAGTAAAAACAAAACAAATAGTTCAAGAATTGAAGTAGTTGTTACTACTGGTGCGTAAAACAGAATGGAATATTCAAAGATAGCCCTCACAGCTGATATTCATATGACACTATAAATATTTATTCAACTCCTGATCGTTTAATTGGAATGCGGAAACTAGCTCATTTTATTTATAATAATCAGTCAAATTTTACCGGTCAACTGACGGAAAAAAATGTTTCAAATAAAACTAATTCATGCACGCTATAAACAAGAAAGTACGATGCATAAATTTATAAACAATAAACAAATATTTGTCTCTTAACATAAGTGTAACATATGGTAGGAAAGTTTAATAATTAAAAAAAAAATAAATAAATAAAATAAAACAAATAGTTCCGACGAATGAAACATTAAAAAATATCCTCAAAGTTTATTTAAATTTTGTAATAAATTATTTTTCCTATTTGGAGAAATATACAATTATAGAGAATTGCTGCAACATTTTTCATGTGTCGATTATTTTCTCCTTAGCACAGTGGTTTTAGATAATACATAGATTTTTCAAATAATAGAAGTCTTGAATTAAATGGCTGTTTATAATTGAAAATAAAATTTTACTGAAAAGTACTCTTGAATTAGAGTGCTCTACTTTATTTAAAAAAATGTTTACGTAATATTTTGTGTAAATTTAATTTTATCAACAATAATATGAAAATTAGTTAAAATTGTACAAGTCAGAAGAAAAAAAGTAATGGTAAAATTGGTAGCATTACAAATGAGCATCTTTATCATTAATCGGCTTGGCCGATTATTCTGTAATCGGCTAATTTGCTTATTGGTGCATCCCTAGTTATGAGCATTTTCCAAACGTATTGCAGTTCAATTTTTGAATAAATATTTTTTACTAATAGATATTTTTTACTCTTAATAATTACTTTTCACTCATTTTGGCTGTTATCCCAGTTACTGTTAATTTTGTCCCAGACATTAGTGTCGTAGTGCGTGTAAAAGTGACTAAAACTTGTCTGTTTAAGTGAAGAAGCAAAGGAGGTTATAGTAGCTGCTTTGTTTCTATGGTTTTTTTTTTATGTAAAAGGACACATAAAAAGGGAAATCTCAAATTTCAGCCACACAAGTAACGAAACTAGTGTTGGCGCACTTTATAAGAGATTAATTTGTTTCCCATTGAAATTCAAGCTGATATCGATACAATAATTATTAGATAACTCAACATTTGTTTACAAATTATGCATCATACACTCAATTTTATTTATACCAGTATAAAAGTTTCTTAAATAAAAAAAAGTTTTCTTAAAGTTTAGTTAAATATTTCAATATAGTTTCATGCTAGACTAATACTTAGAATCTGTAAGCAAATGGGTATAAGTGCCAAAAATCTACATATAACTATTTGAATTATTTTTATGTTTGGGGCACACATTTTGAAGCTAAGGGGTTAGGTGCCAAAAGTATACCTTCAATTACAGGGTTATTACAAATAATTCATTCGTTTTCAAAACGCTATAAAAGCTTTACACGTACAACAATTAGGAATATATGACAACAACCACAAACTCAACAAGATTTGGAATTGGGCTAACCAGGTGGTAAACCATGTTTAGGGCCAAGACATAATATAGCCGTGGTAAGTGCAGCTTTGCAGCATGATTTAGAAAAACTTTTCAATGGAAAGTCGACATCAAATTTGAACTTAACATTAGTTTTACTCAAAACGATAAAGAGTCACCTTGCATACCATTGCTTCATACTGCCTCATTTGTAAATAAAAATCTTTTGACTTTTTTTCCTTTTTCTTAACTAAACTGAAAATTAGAAAAAAAATCTTTTCTTTTTTCAGTAATTGTTGACATAAAGTACTATTTTTAATTCTAGTAAATACTTATAACAAAGTGCAAAAACGCCACAAAGTGTGCAATACACCACCAGCTCGTTTGTTCCATCCAGGGGTGCCCATCCCCCCCAAGCTCAATGGCACAAATTCCCCCCCAAAAATTTTCACAATCCTATTGTGCTTTTTATTTTTATCCCTTTTTTATTTTATTTATTTTTTTAAATATCATTTATTTATTTTTTAAATATTATTTATTTATTTATTTAAATATTATTTATTTATTTCTTTAAATATTATTTATTTATTTTTTTAAATTAGAACTATCATTTTTTTACATTATTATTTTTTTACAGTACTAATTATGCGCAGAACAAAATCACTTTTTTTTCCCTTTTTTTCCATACATTCTAAGCACACACACACACACAAAAAAAAAAAAAAATAAATAAAATAAATAAAAGTTAATAAAGAAATAATTTAAATTAAAAAATAAATTAATGAATAATTTAAATTAAAAAATAAATTAATGAATAATTTAAATTAAAAATAAATTAATGAATAATTTAAATTAAAAAATAAATTAATGAATAATTTACATTAAAAAATCAGTAAATAAATTTATTTTAAAAATAAATTAATAAATAATTTAAATAAATAAATAAATTAGTTAAAAAAATCCCCCCCAAAAACTTTGATGGCGCAACTTGCGCCATAATCCCCCCTATGGACACCCCTGGTTCCATCCATGGACAGCAGTTTCGTGCTTATGACGCACTCATCAGCATTGAATAGGAATTAAACGAGCTGGAGGCAAAAATCCTTCTTTTTTAATGAAAAAGGATTTTTGCTGCTGTCCATGGATGGAATAAACGGGCTGGTGGTGTATTGCATGTTTCTGCCTTAGCCCCGGTTTAGGGGTGGTTACTTACTCCTTTATGCCACAAAGTATTTTTCAATAATTGTTAAATGTTATTTTTAGCCGACTAATATAAACATAAGACTTCATTACGACAGTTGACATTTTAAAATGACTACAACGGCCACTGAGTAATTATAGGCAAAGTTGTTTGCATACGGAAATGTGCAGAGACGACCGCTCAAGATTAAGAACAGTTTATTAATTGGGCTTTCTTAAGATCTGGAAGAATGTTCTAAGGAGTTTCGCAATATTTTCAAAAGATTAAGTTTCCGTTATGATTGATTAACTTCTGTGTATAATTTCCGTTACAATCTTCTCTGGAGACTTTTCATTATAATTTTAATTGATTTTAGAACACCGAATATTTGCTCACTCCACTGGACTTCCGGCACTCATTTTGCGATATTGCTTTGTGCAATTAAGAAGTTTCTGCCGAAATTGCTTGAATGAATTTAAATTTACATTCAACAACAGTCAAAAGTTTGCAGTAAGATTGCTTGCAATGACCATGGCTATTGAATGTAGGCTACTCCAAAATGCCTTGTCATGCCTACTAATTTTTAGGGAAGCATAAACAGTAGATTTTTTTGTTTTTAAACTACAAAATCCAGGAGAAAAAAGAACAGCCGATTTTACTTGCAAAATGTTTCAATGCTATTTTAACTACAAAATCAAGGAGAAAAAAGAACAGTAGGTTTTACCTGCAAAATGCTTCAATGCAGTTTTTTAAATTACAAAACCCAAGAGAAAAAAGAACAGTAGATTTTACTTGCAAAATGTTTCAATGCAATTTTTTAAATTATAAAATCTAGGAGGAAAAAGAACAGTAGATTTTACTTGCCAAATGTTTCAATGCAATCTTTTAAATTACAAAATCCATTAGAAAAAAGAGCAGTAGATTTTACTTGCAAAATGCTTCAATGCAATTTTTTAAATTACAAAACCCAGGAGAAAAAAGAACAGTAGATTTTACTTGCAAAATGTTTCAATGCAATTTTTTTAATTAGATTTCATTCCGTGCAGCACTGACCTTAATTACACGTTTAAAAACTGACATGAAAAACTACCACAGAATTACGTTGCAATATTTAAGAATCAAGGTTAAAATGAAAATAAATGCAAATTTTATTTACTATCCTTTAAGAAAATCTTTATTTTAATCGAAAAGAAAAATTGAATTCCTAACGATAAGATCATATTTTTCATCACGTTCGCCGTATGAAACAAAAAAATAAATTTTTTGTTGAATAAAATAATTTTAAAATTATATTTTAATCTAGAAATGGCGAACAATCTAAATAGACTGACAGAATCTTTGAAATTTTTCGGTTAATTTAAAAATGAGGGGGGGGAGGGAGAGATCTCTGATTTGAAGTAATTTTTGCAAATATTTTTGTCGTGATTGATCTTTGGAGAGTTTGTAGCATTTTTTAAAACTGATATGCCATGGTTATTTGAGCACGCACTTCGATACGTAAGCGTTTGAGTTAGTTTAAATTAGAAACATAATTTATAGAATTATGAAAGAAACAAACAAAAAGTTTCTTTTTACCTGATAAACTACAAAGGTGTTCTAATCTAAGAGACTAACCGCTGAATGCTCCTTGATAAAGTAATATCTCACTGACTTGCAATACACCGCCAACTCGGTATTTCTATCCATGGTTACTCACTGCTTTACCACAATGACTGCTGTTATTTAAAATTATAATTTTTGATGTTGAGAATTACGTTACAAGAAACAATAACTGTTAGAAATAAACTTTGTAGGTTCTGGCAATTACCCAATGCATAGACCTTTGCTTCTGTGCACGTAATGAAATGTCAAGTATCACAAACTACAAGATAAAACTTAGCAACATTTATTGAACACAACAAAAACTGGGGTTACCCCCGCGGGATTACATCTGCTCTGATCCGCACCTAACAAAAATCCTGACAGTTATAAATACAGAAAAGAGAATTGTTGCCACTTAAAAAGTCCAATTTACAAACGTTGATATGCAAATTAGAGCGAACATGTAACGTGCAAATAAAACATCAAACAAATATTAAATATTTCAAAAAATTGTTCCAACAATAACTATAATTTTAAATTGTTGCAATACATGCTATAGCAAGGTACTTGTTAAATGACTTCTTATTCGGCTTTTTTTTTTTTTTTTTTCTAAATTAAAAGTGATCCAGGGGGGCACATCCGCAGATGTGACATTTTTACTCATTCATACATTTGCACCTTATGCCAGGAACTTTAACCTTTAGCCCTTAACTAAGCAATAAATTACCGCCCCTAAACTAAAGATATGACAGAACTACATGAAATACACCTCTTGCTCGGTTATGATACCAGAGACTACAGTTTCATCCTCATTAGGACTTATCAGTCTATATTAGACAGTATCCGAGTGAGACAGTATCCAAAATTCAAATTTTTTGTCTCAAAAGGGCCATTTTCTTTCAATTTTAAATATCTAGAGAAAAAAGATAAGCCTTTAAGTATACAAATTGATAAATTTAACACTTTTAAATACGAATATTTTCCAGCAAAGATTACGATTAACAATGAATTATTAATTTAAGGCTCATCTATTTCCTTTTAGCATGAAATAAGTTATACATAATGCAATACCGGACAACGCCGGGTAATAAGCTAGTCTTCAATAAATCCTAAAATATGATTTGATTTATCCGAGTTCGATGTGAGTGTATTTATGTATTCAGTTATATAGCCAATGCAAACATTAATTTCTGAAACAGAAAAATGGTATACTTTATACTGTTTCTTGCAATTGACAAAAGAGGAAATAAAAGTTGGACAATTATAAAATCGTGAAATGAAAATAATTGAGCATCAGTGATATTTGAATAGTTCTTGAAACAGCGCTTCAATTGATTAAAATGACGATAAATATTATATTTCAGTAAAGGCGATGCATGTGAATATTTTTTTCTCATTTTAACATCTTTCTGAACATTCTCCATTTGAGAAAGTCATTTTTTTTTCTCGAACTTTTTTCCAAGCTGCGTAATTCAGTCATTTCTTCTACATCGGACAATCTCTCCCGTTAATTAGCATGGATTAATTAGGTTTGACTGTGCAGACCAAACGTTTAAATATCCACCAAAACTAGCTTAGAGATTTCGAAACTTCAAAAGATAAATTCCAAGGAAAAGACTTTGAAAAAATATTGAAAGAAGAAATAAAACATGCAGCAAAATTTTGGCGAATCCAAAAAGCGACGAATGGGTGTCAGAAACGGTGGCACCAATGAAAAAAAAAGCGTTGATTAGCCAGCCGCGCAGAGATGTTTTAAGTACTTGTTCGAACGATGAGGGCTATTAAAAGTGAAGAGGGAAAAGGAGATGAATAGCTAAAAGGAAAGAAAAAAATTGTAAATTGATTATACTTCCCTTGAGAGTTTTTTTAGCATTTTAATTCTTTAACATAATAAAGTTAGCATTGTAATAAAAACTTTGGGATGCTTTTTTCTTTCTTCCACATTGTTTACCACAAAATTACAGATTTGCTCCAAGAAAACGATCGAATTTAAGAAAAGAACAGATCAATTATTCAAGGCGACCGATGCTTTGCGAAAGAATAGCGCCACTAACGGTTTGGAAAGGGGGGGGGGGTTAATTTGTTTTCTCAAAACGAAAGTAAAAAATTTAACTGTTTCATTAAAAACATATTTATACAATGTATATTTGAATACTTTGGTTCGCAATAGGAATAATATTGTAGTCAATGGTTAATGTAAAAAAATGAATAAAACATTAGCAAAAAATGCAATAGGAATAATATTGTAGTCAATGGTTAATGTAAAAAAATGAATAAAACATTAGTAAAAAATGCAATAGGATTCGGTTTGCAACAGGAATAATATTCTAGTCAGCAGTCAGATTTAAAAAAAAAAGATAAAATGTAAGCAAAAAATTTTAAACTTAACCTTTAAAAACACATTTAAGCAATGCATATTTGAATACTTTGGTCTGCAATAGGAATAATATTGTAGTCAATGGTTAATGTAAAAAAATAGATAAAACATAAGTAAAAAATACAATAGGATTTGTTTTGCAGTAGGAATAATATTGTATAGTCAGCGGTCAGTGTAAAAAAAAATGAATAAAACTCACGAGTTTCGAAATCAATTGCACATAATATCACGATTAATTCATTAATTCTTCTTTGATAGAAAAAAAGTTATTGCTCTATTTTAATAACCTCTAGTTTTTATCATTTTGACAATGTGTGTCTAAGTAATACGGTACATAATTATATCATTTTGTTTGAGTTATATAAGGCTTTTGATACATGTTGAAAACAGTATTTTATCTCCACATTCGAAGTAAATAAGTATGTAATATTTCTCCGTACTTTAGATTAATTAACTTTAGCGATTGTTTTAAAACATTTAAGGAGAACCTCACAAAAACTTTTTCTGATTTGAGAAAAAAAAAAAAGGAGTGAGGGTGTCGTACTTTTTACTTTTTTCTGGGCCCCTTCCCAAAAACAATCTGTATCTTCGCCTGAATAGCGCCCAAATATTTTAACTTCCTTAAAAGAATTTTTGTCGTTATTTGCAACAGAATGTGAGGATTTTTTCATACTCTCAGTTAAAATATGAAACGTAACACAATTTATAATCTTTATTAAGACGAACAACAGTTTTTATGTATTGTGAATCGTGACTAATAGATTTTCCTCTCTATTTCAGTGCATAGATGTTATCATAGATTTTGTAATGAGCTTATTCCGAATGAACACAAAAATATGCCTCTACGAGGAGTTTGGAGCAGTGTATGCTGAAAATACTTGCGTTAGTTAACTGTCTTTTTAAAACAGAGTTTCCCAACCTTTTTGAACTCATTGCCCCCTTTAAGACGCTGACTAACACCTATGGCCCCCTCCCTTTCTTCCTCGAAAAACCCTTAAGTTAGGGCAAGTGAACATCAATGTTATTAAAAATAAAAGTACCTGACTTTAATTTGAAGTAAAATGTATAATAAAGCAATCACAGTCAATCACTTTTAAACTAAAAATATTAATATAAATAAATAAAATACCCTTAATTTATTGTCCTTTCACAAAGCGAACTGATAAGCATTTTAAGAGTACAATTTAACTAAGATCATCGACATACTTTTCAAAAACAGAAGTACATTTTTCAAGAAATTATTTGCTTTTCTACACTGAAATCTGGGGAATTAAAACCATTGAAACTAAAAACTTGAAGGAAAATAAACTGCAAATCCGAAAATTTATAAAATTGACAATGAATGACAAAATACAGGTTCGTCCGAGGTGCAAGGAGGAAGCTCTTGAAATTCAATTTGTTTCTTTCTTAACTTGTGATTAATTGTCTGAACTCTTAACAACCGGTTTCTTACATGTTTACAATTTCGATTTTCGCTACCCTTTTATTACTACCGTTTTCTTTTCTAAATACCCATCGCCCCCTATCGCCCCTTAAGAATTTACAGCTACTCTGAGGAACCAAATCGCCCCCAGGTTGGGAACCACTGGTCTAAAACTATAATGAAAAAGAGACAAAGAGAAAAAAAGATAAAATCCATAACAATTTTAAAATACTTTTATGACTATGGGATTAGATTCAGCGATGAGATCTATTATATAAAATAGAATATGACAACAATTGAAAGGGACCCTAATCAATAAGAAGAAATTCTAGGAAGCAATTCAAAAGGTACACTGAAAAAGAGAAAAACTATAATTTCTAAGAGAAAACGTAGAAAATTAGGGCATTCATCCCAGTTATGTTAAGATAAAAATTCTAATAACTAAGGAATAACCAATAGATTAAAAGAAAATTCTAAAAAATAAGCGTCATTTACATTGACAAAGAGGGAGGTTCTAATGACAAGCAGAAAATTATAATGGTTAAGAATAAAATTATAGTGAATAAAATAGCAGTTACAAATGGAATAAATAAGTTCTTTAATTACAAAGAAGAAACTTCAAATTAGTGAAACAAACAAATTTATGACTACGGAGAAATTTCCTCTGACTAAGAGGAAAAATCTATTTCTGGCAAGGTTTATGTGGAACACGCATTTGGGAAGTTCTTTAAAATTACTCTTTAAAGTGAGAGTAAAGTAATACACATAATATAGTTAAAATTTTTTATAAATAACTGTGATTCAATGTACTAATACGTTTCTGTTATCACATTCAATTGATTCAAGAATTATGCATTGCTTCATTTAATACACATATTTAAAAAACTAAAATCACTATATATAAAGGATAAATACAACGTTAAAAAGCAAATACGCAGGGATACTGCAGACACGTATTTCGGCGTTATAAGGAACGCCTTTTTGAATGCAGAAAATTTTGAGCTTATGGATGCACAAACATCCCACAAAAAGCTTTCTCACAATTTTTTACATTGAAAAGGCGTTCCTTGTAACGCTGAAACACGTGTCTTCAGTATCCCTGCGTATTCGTGCTTTTTGTGTTGTAGTTATCCTTTGCATTTATGCACAAAGGATGCATATATTTCATTGTATTTATATATTTTAAGCACAAAGTTATTTATGTATTTTATTATATTATATTAACAGCACTATATTCATTATTTAGTTGAAATCGCTGGTGCCTTCCATTTTTATTGAACATTAGTTATTAACAAGAAAATCCGTTTATTGAAAATGAGCAGTCTAATCTAATGTCATCTGATTATTTGACTAGAGGCCCAAGTACCGAAATATTGATTTTTTTTCCTAACTTGCAAAGTAAAATTCAAGTCTAAAAATATTGTTCAACATGAACGATGTGCATTATGTGATGCATAAAAAAACTTAGTCTTTCTGTTTCTATTTTGTACATACTTTGAATAATAGGCTTATTTACTAATTTCTAATTAAAAATCCAAAAATGGTGCCATCGAAATTTGCTGCTAAACTAATTCATTGTGATTTATGAAGAGCATCCCACAGTTAAAAAAAAATATGTCTGCAATAAACATCACGCCGGATATAGTAGTTTACCGCCAAAACCTATTGTTTATCAGCAATATAACAAACAGCCCATGTACCAGAACAGAATCAGAAGCGACTGCACATTATTAAATTGCCACATCATCATGAATTCTTGTCCTTAAAACAGGCACTTGGCGATTAACCCGAAATTAAAAAATCAGAGCTTCGGTGTGCGAGAGATAATTAGGCCAAAAGAGAACAGCCCTCCTCTCTCTCAGAAGTTATCAGCATCGACATGTTTTACGCCATCTTGCTCCCTTAAAAGGGAGACTTCGAATTCATAACTGCTGAGCAAGTCGCGGTTACAGTGTCACAAGACAGAAAAATCCTCTTTGGAAGAGTAACGTCAGTGAAGTTCAAGATTCACAAAAGACCTTCCTCGCCCCCCCCCCCTTCCCCCATCCAGCCCTCCTCTTTAAAAGCAAACCGTTCAATTTCGAGATTACCTGACCGACTTCTTTCTCCATTCTAAGCGTTTTAATTCAAGAGCACTGAGTGTGATAGAATTCTACGCTCCTTATTTTTTAAGTGGATGAAGATAGTCTTTTGAATTCCGAGAATAGTAGGGCGTCCAGTTGGAAATAAATGCATAAATTCTGTTATAACTCTATGACACAGTATAATAACTTTTTAAAAAATTATTATTGCAGTGGAGTTTTAATAATTGTTATTCGTATGACTAATTTTTCGGGTCCTCAAGATTAGTAACAACGGCTCTTATAACCTGAAGCAATTTAGTATGCTTACTCATTTCGAGTGCCGAAAATAGTGGTTAAATTTTGACCATTTTCATAACCCTCTTTTGGTCTCTAGATATTACTGAAGCAATTGAAGGGCTTGAGAGATGAAGGGGTTATGTAATAAAATCCTGATTTTTAGAGTAATTTATGTTCAAAGTTTTATTGTTGCAACTATTCCGTTTTCTGGTTTTGTAGTATGAAATTAGTCTAATGACATCTATTTTGTTAATGTACCAAGTTTTATTTGCGTACCTGTGTACCGCTTATATTTAAAAAATAAAAATGTAACACAGCCCCTTCATTAACCAAGCGCTTCAATTATTAAACTCTCATAAACTCATAAAATTAAATATACTCGGATGGAAAACAAAGTTGGCAGAAAACGACAATATATTCCAGTTTTATAATCATTGGCACAGATGCGTTTTCATTATGTTGAGCAGTGTGACAACTAACAACGTTGGGCCAAAGTTCGTGATCACTTTTCTATTGTGAGTATATTTTAAAAATTGTTCAAAAAAATAAATACTTAAAAGTATAACATTTATTCAAAGGGATGATGAATTCATGTATCTTTCTATCAAATAAAACGGTACCAACAAATAGAATTCATTTTAAAAAAACTTCATCCAAAACAAAAAACAATGAAATGTTTAAAAATGTCCTCAAAAACTTACGAAATATTTAATGAGTTCAAATGTTGAATTATTTTCATGCAACAAAATTGTGTTTAGCCCTAAAGAATAGTGCCCTTGAGAAACTTTTTACCGAAAACTTATATGAAACCACTATTATTTACAATGTATTGCATTATAAATTACATGATATGAAGCAAATCCAAGTAACAAATTTCTTCAAATTAATTTCTATAAATTACAACTTTGAAAAAACTAAAATTTGATTAAATTTTCATTTTTAAAATGATATAAATATTTTTTTTTAATCTGAATAATTCTTAGTTTTATCTAATGTGTATGAAACATTTTAATTAATCGTAAATGTTAATAGTTTGCATTAGTTATGATGTTGTGGTACGTTAAGTACATGACATGCATCAATTCATACACGTCCGAATAAGGGACACCTCTATTTAACCTGTTAAGTGGGTATGACGAAATATTTCGTCATACATAAAAGCCTACAGCAATGGGCATGACGAAATTTTTCGTCATGGAAATTAATCGTAATATATTGAACGCATCACGTTCTACGTTGTTCTTATCCATTAAATCTTAGAGTGGTTATATATATGCCATCCTATTGTCGATGCGTCATGAATTTTCATGTTCTTGTAATCTGTAACTTGAGCGCTATTAACGGGAAAACGGGCGCTGCATGATCTATACTTCGAGCTGCCACAATTTAGATTCATTTTGGTCTGCATTTCAGTTAGTATCTTACATGTTAGTAATAACTTTCTGATTTGAATATTCTTATTGTGAATTTCAGTGTTTTATATATTTTTATTAGTAATAAATTTATGACTTAAGTACTTTTTGGTTACTATTTGAGGTGTGATATTACTTACTGAGGTGTGACTTATTATTTGAGGTGTGATATTACTTATCGCTGCGAAAAAAAAGAACCCATTGTGAAACGAGTTGAGCAATAACTAATTCCCCGGTTAACAGGTTAAAGGACAAAAGAATCAGTCCCCTTAATGTCCCTTATAGAGATGTTCTACTGTACTAATTTTACTAAACTTTTAATTAAATTTTAGTTTTTTTTTTTTTTTTTTTTTTTTTTTCCAGTTCGAATTATGATAAAAGTATATTTAATTAGTATGTGTGAAAGATTTTCCACATTTAATCTTAAATGTTAATAGTTTATTACAATACTACAGAGTTAAGTACAGGAAATGCATCATTTTGTAAACCTCCAAACAAAGGACACCTCTATTAAAGGGACAAAAAGTCAGGTCCCCTTAGTGTCCCTTATTGGGAGGTTCTACTGTATCTACAATCTCGTCTCTATTTATAGTCTTTCAAGAACTTCAGAATGATACTTCATTTATTTTTCAATCTGAAGTAAAGCTTGAGATGGAAATTTTTTTTTTATAGTGGTCAGTAAACCCAAAAAAGTTAGTGGCTACTTTGAACCAAACTCCAAAATTGTAATCCCACTTCACTTCATTCTGCATATAGTAATATTACACTGTGTACTTGCATATATCTTAACTAATTTACCATATATAAAAGAAAAATGTTTAAAACAAAACTTACAAACCTTTTATGAAAAGAGAAAATTATTTATTTTAAAATCCAAATAATAAGGCATTATGTAAATAAAACAAATACTAAACGCACGTGCATACTTGAAGTTTAAAAATCATTTCATTTAATTTGCTGATAAATCATAAATTTGGTAATCTTTAGCTCTTTGTCCAATGAAGTTTCATGCATTTTCTAGATTGAAATTATGTATTTAGATATTTTGTACAGCAGTTGGGTCAATTTTTCTCTCCAAGTTAACACTGACCCCTAGTGACGATGCTAATGTCCATTTTCGTTACATAATCGGCACGATGCATTGGAAGTTTTTTTTTTTTTTTTTTTTTTTTTTTTGTTCAGAAAAAGCAGGTCGCCAGTTTGCGTAGCCAACATAACATTTTGTGGTTGCCAAAAAATAATTTTTAGTTTTAAAACGGGTAAGTTTGAAATTCAAATGTGGGAAACCACAAACTGAAAAAGAGACAAATGTATAGAAAAAATTGTAGGAATGATATTAGGGGAATATATATCAATACTTACTTTTCTTTTTGAATATTTGCGAGGAAAATTTAACATTGAGTTTAATGTTCCAAAACTTCAAATTTCAACCTTCATCTCTGTTCCTCTGACATAACAAAAAATTCTGCAGAAGAGCACTGAGAAATTAATTTGAATAAAAAGTTTCTTTTTAATGATATATGGTAAAAAATTATAAACTGAAGAAATATGAAGTGCGATTGCTTACTTTTAAAATATTTTTTTAAATATATATTTGTTTTTTTATCTTGCTTTTTAATAATTGAAGTATTATAATTCAATAATAAATTTTGTGTCTGCATGATTTTTCTATGCGCATAATTAATAATGAGCATGTAAACTGCCCGCTGTTATCATTAAAAAATATTTATATTATTAAAATGTCAAACCAACTGTCGGAAGAATACATTTCGGTCACCAAACTTAAATGTCGCGAACGCAAATGAGAAAAATTTGCAAATCTCGGCTCAGCCTTTTCGCAAATTAAGTGACGATCATCCAGACTAGAAACGTGATCTGTTCTTGGGAATTTTACGTGGGAAGAAGTGAGGGAGGGGGGAGCCTGGGAAAATAACGAAAGATGGAGGGAGGGACGCAGCTCCCCCCCCCCCCTCTAATTTCGCCACTCGCGTCAATCAGTCTGATATCGATCGGGGAAGGCCAGGCAAACAGATTTTAATAAAAATCCGTAGGAGGAGCGAATCCGCAAGGGAACACAGAGATATAAAACAAGGACATTGCTCGAACGAGCACTGAGATGCATTTATTCAATTGACGGCTTTGGAGGCTTGTGAGGAAATTGCAGAGCACCGCATCGATCGCCAAACTCTAGCGCCAAATCAATCTTTTCACGCCAGAGCTATCGACAAAGCTGCCTGGATAACAAACGGTGATGGAAAGAGAAGACAACCTACAGTGAGATAGGGTTTTTTTTTCCTTGAGTCGAAATGAAATGTATCTCTTCGATGCAGGCCCCCTCTGAGCAAGTTACAGTAATCTATTTAATGTTTCAATTAAATAGTTGGCAAGGTAAGATTGAATCAATTGTCAGGCACCGTTTCAGCAAGTCAAATTTATTAAATAAGAGGAAATTAAGTTGATTATTTGATGCTCTTATAATTTTAGTGTGTTGGGATAAGTTAAAAGCTGTGTACAATTGGCCGTGATTACTTCTCTGCAGTGTACTTCTGCATAAGCTAGGATTGAGATTTCAGAAGCATTGTTTCTACGTACGACACAACAAACAGATTTTGCTGAGCAAGTAGCTGTGGGATGAGAAGATATTAAATCTAATAATTACCTAAAAAAACAATAGCAAAAGTTCTTCCCTTAATTTAGGAATGCTAATTCTGCTATACAGGACCAGGCAGTGGCACCCGATGAGAAGGGCCTGATTACTGAATAGGTCAACTAAGGCTGAAATTTCTATTTCTTTTGGCCACGAGGGCTACTTAGCGACCCTCTGAAGGTATGGTGCTCCTACCACTATCCTCGGAGCTTTTGCAAAAATTTTCCGCCTTCACCGGCCTTATTTTATCGCGAAATGACACTTTTTGATACACATATTGCAGCAGCTACAGTGGTGATACTTGGATCGGATCCCAGTTTCCCAACAGTTCCTCCACGGCCGTAGATACTCAAATAATGTCTTGCTGGCATGTCTTTATAGCAAGAACGAAACAGAATTTTAGAGAAAAAAAATTTTCCACACAAAGCGCTATTTTCGTCATACATCAAACAACTTGAATTTTCACACAAATCTTAAGTTGGAATGCAATAATTTTTACACAGATAACGAGTCTTAGATTACCACACCCTCTGAACTTGAATTTACTTTCATTGGCCAGCTATCTGCGACACAATTCTGAAGTCACATGTTCCTTAGCAGTGTCATGCAGTGTATATGTGCATGCTCTTATTTTATCTTTCGGTAAAATTGGAATTTCATTCAGCAAACTGGGATTTTCTCCCTCCCAAACATTTTACTCCGGGGCGCCCCTTATTGTATTTAGCAGTCATATGGCTACACCATGTTACAAAACCAAGTTCAAAGAGGCCCGTCACTGTGCGTCTTTTTGCCGACTAAAATTTAAATTCCAACTACCATTAATATCGCCGGCGTTTGCGGAAAGTTGTTTAAAGCCTATCCCGAATAATCTTCGCTTCTTGGAAGAGAGAGCTCGAGCATTAGACAGATACATTTCCCAATATTAACTCCGACTTCGCAGTATATGTCTGCACTCCTCCAAGATATACGTCGTCCAAGAGCACTAAAGGTAAAGGCGAAGAGGGGCCATTAGTGCTCGCCGGCGACCTCACATATCAAGAGGCAGTTGATGCACACACGCATGCGGGCCGTACATTAGCCTTAATTTCCCTCTGCGGCGCTGGGGCCGTATATAGGCGCCGTCGAGGCCCATTCCAGAAAGGGTAGCGCAGTCCGTAAATTTATTCGGAGGCCATACGGAATGGCAATCGATGGGTCACAAAAGGAAATTTTAATAAGATAATTTTGAAATCTACTGCGCTATGGGAGAGGAAGTGCCTCTCTGTGTGTACAGGGACAGTCAGTCATCGATTGAAGCCGTACGAGCCCCCTTCGATGAAGAGAGGCCTAGATTAGGCTTGAATTAGGGCGTGTAAATGGTGGAGTCGAGCCGTGGAGATTGCCTCTGACGTTATTGCACAATAGGAGTTCATTGATTCCCGACTTCGTGCAATATTAGACAATATCTTTTGATCAGAGATGAAAAGCGAAAACATTAAACAGTAATAAGCAGGGACAGAGTGGGTTGAGCCGTTGGTATGAGGTAAATATACACAAACACACGACGGCGTTATTACTGCACCAGGATAAATTGGGTGCAGTTTGAAGCAGCACCAGATTTTTCGGGGAGGGGGTGGAAGTACAGGTTACAGCATATTCACAGACATACGCACTTCAAGGGTACCCATCCTGCAAGAGAAAAGACATCCCCAAATTACCACGAGGACCCCCAATAATCAAAACACGCCCCCCCCAGGGGTACCCATCATCCCCGAGCTCAATGGCGCAATTCCCCCCAAAAGTTTTCCCAACCCTCTTGTGGTTATACTTATTTATGTTTATTTTCAGCCCACTTTTTCATTTATTTTTTTTTAATATTATTTATTTATTTATTTTTTGTTAGAATTATTATTATTCTATTTAAAAAATTATGTGCTACGTCACTGAAATTTATCATTTAATTATAACTTAATAACAGATATTGAAGGAATAAACTGTAATACTGCTTTTTTTTTCCTTTCCAGACATTCCAAACGCGCGCACACACACACACACACACACACACACACACACATAATAAAAATAATAATAATAATAAAAGAAACAATTAAAATTCAAAAAATAAATTTATAAATAATTTTACATTAAAAAATAAATAAATACTATAAAAAACAGAAATAAATAAGTTTAAAAAATCCCCTACAAAAATTTTGATGGCGCATCTTGCGCCATAATCTGCCTCTCCTGTGGGCACCCCTGACCCCCCCCCCCCCAAAAAAAAGGGGAATATCTCTCTAAAACACTCCTTCCCCCAAAAAAAATTTTGCTACAGTCTGCAATCTGACACCCTCATCCTTAACGTATACGTGCAGACATATAATGTGTATGTGTCTTTATAGATTCTATTTCGTTCGTGAGAACGAGAAGAAAATGAGCTCACACTACCTAACTCGTAATGGGATTTTTTAACTAGTATTAAAAAGCATCTTCTGTGTGGATTTCGAGCTCAGAAAATGCTCAATAAGCACCAAGAAACTATATACAAGCTATCAAAACCCAACCCAATACGTATTCTCTGTGGAGTTATATAACATGGCGTCGAACAATTCTGAGATTGGTCAAGAGCACGCACATTCCTAATAGATTTACTGAAACCAACATGAGTCATTGTTTTTCATCTTTTAATTGTTTTAGGCTCTAAATTATTTTATAAATACCTTTTTAGCAATTAAAGTACTTTTTATGAGTAAACTTTGTCTTCGGAAGGTCACACACTGAAGCAGCATCAAAGTAACTTGTTAAATAAAACCTGAATTTTCAGGTAGTTTTCTGACTGATTTTTAGAGAAAATTTAACTTCAAAACGCATTTTTTCAGTACTAAAACGGAAATATCATACACTGTTTAAAAAAATCTCAGGTATCATTTAGTTCGTATAGTTGGAAGCAACAACGCTACTCGTCGTAAAAACTTACAAATTGGTGCAGCATTTTCTTCCTGGTGCATGATTTTCTGATGTAGAAGAGTTTTTTTCCTTTTCTTTTACATTTTTTAAAAATATTTACTGTTTTTATATGCTATTTTATTTTCCTCGTAATGAGTTATTTAATGATACCTTTTTAAAAATTTTGTGTTCACTCACTTTAGTGTAATTTCTAATTGATAATCTTATAATTAGCAATGAATTTCCAGTATACTTCACAATGTAGGTTTGCCTTCATTTTTAAACCTTCCTCTTTTTTCTATTTCTGATGAGAGAGGGGTTTATTCTTTTTAAGACTTAACAGATTTGAATATTCTTTTCAGAGTACCCCAGAAAAATGCGAAGAAGAATTTTGAGGTACACTCTAAAACAATAAATTAATTATGTGTACAAGTTGCGACACTAATAAGAGCTGAAATGAAATGATGTTTAACGCATTTGAAATGGTTTAATTTACTATAAACAATTTTGTAATTAAAAAAAAGTCATTTTTGGGGAAAATTTTCACTAATAGTGTAAATGAAATCCAACCAAAGGAAAAAGAATAACAGTAATAATGAGAAAATCCATTGCATGTATATTATGGGTACCCAATGAAATTAAGTAACATTGGCAGTCAAGACCGTTTATAGCGAAGTAGAAGAGACCAAATGCAAATTTTGTTATAAAAAGTTAAATGATACAGTGAAACGTAAAGGAGAAATGAAGTCATACATTCACTATATAGGACTTCGTTATAAACGAGCGAGACTGAATATGACGTTAACTAACATGTGACTCTAAAAAGAAACGAAAGATAATTTCCGGTTGCTTCTAATTCTCCAAGGATATCTTAATTTATTTACTATTTTGATAAACTATTTATAAGCCATCCTTAAGTCTACGAGCGCTGAAGATGTGCTTCCTAGGTCTAAACAAACTACACACATTTGTTTACTTAGTTCTAAAATATCTGTAGTTTACGTAGATCGTCTGCAAAGAGTCATTACATGCTTGCTTGTAGCAGTTTGCTTCACGAATCATTGGGCGCTCGTTTGTGAACTCTTTGCACATTGCCCTAATTCTCCTCAAAAGCTAATATTGATGAGATCAATTTCAGATGAAGGAGCATCAAACTCCAAACAAAATCTATAGCTTAGTTGAGAATATCTTACGGTATAATTTTATTCGACAAGAAGGGTGCCTAGAGCTTTTTTTTTTTTTGGGGGGGGGGGGGGGAATTCTCACTTTGATGAATGATATTTCATTTTTACCAAATGATAAAATACGAACAGGCATACATATCCTATATACATAACTTTTAATGAGAAGAAACGTTAGGCATTATTAAACAGCAGTTGTAAAAGTTTTTAAAAAACGAAGGGAAAGTTTTTGATGTTTGATATTGTCTTTAAATGTGCCAAATAAAGACATTTTTGGGAGGTCTGTTACAGCCCTTTTGAAATAAGAGTAGGAAAACTAATTAAATTTCAATTTTAATTCCTAATAATTATCACATACTAGAACAGTTGCAGGTAGGGCTTAGTTTCTAACAAAAGAAATGATGGTGCATCATAATCCTAACATATATTTATACGTAAATAGCCTAATAGACTGATTTTCGCCTAAAATTCTAAAATTTGCATGGAATTGAAACAAAGGGCTGGAGCTTAGCTCCGTGAACTTCATGCGAATTAAGCCCTGGGTATTAGTTTCTATAAAATAAAATGGCGAGAAAGTACTTTGTACGTTCGCCATGGATACCACTTTTCATTTCTGACTACTGAATTTAAAAGATTTGGCGACATTTGGTATTTTGGTCGCCATTTTTAATAAAAACTATGTTCTAATTTAATTACGATCTCTTACATCCGTTTGTCAAATATTTTAATTGGCAGAGTTCCGTCTTTGGTATTAAAAAGTGGCACTCATGTAGCCCGCTGGTTGTGAGTGTTTAGGGATCCGGATATAAGGTCCAAAACCAAAAGGTCCACGAACAGAAGATGCACTTCTAAAAGATCCGAGGTATAGAAGATCCGAGAGACAGAAAGTCAGCCAGACATAAGGTCTAATGGCCATAAGATCCAAGGAGGATAAGGTCCGACAGACAAGAGGTCTGGGCCGTGGTGGCCCGATCGGTAAGGCATCGGACTCGTGTCCGAAGGGACCCGGGTTCGAAACCCAGCCGATCAAAGATCCACCGCCTTGATTAATGGTGGCTGGGAGGCGTTAAAAATGTCGTGGTCACAAAGTCCTCCAAGTGAAACGATACCTCTGGGGGTGCTGGGCCCTAGGGTTTGCTCGACCCTAGGTTCTGGTTCAAAATTAAGAACAGAGCGCTCTTCAGGGCCCTATCCCGGTTAAACCACGAAGCTGTGGTAGGTACGGGGGACCCCGGAGAGTGTGAAGTGAAGTGAAGACAAGAGGTCTACGAACGGAAGGTCCACATTTTTGGACAACGATGGCATACGGTCCAGTTGTCTTAGCGGGGTGGACATAAGGTCGAGATTTTGAAGTTTATCCTTTGTCTCAAACTTATTTTGTTCAATATTCAAGTCATTCGTAGTAACTACCACCATTATTAACTTACGTTTATTCACTGGGTTGGTGCACTTTTTTTTTTCAACTCTTAAAAACCAAATGCAGTTTTTAACGGCGTTATTAATGTTTGAAAATGAAACTGAGATTAAGTGCTCATTCACTGGTCGATTTACCCATTCCTTTGCAGTTATTCAAAGTAATAATTATAATCCTGAATGGTGCAACAAAAATGTAACGCAATTAAATTATTTAAAAAAAATACACTGATTTTGTTTTTCTTTTGTGAATTTATATTGATCGTGATTATTACATGAATGCTGAAAGGAATTGAAACTTTTTTTTAATTCATATAAATCCTTTTCACCAAAAGTTAATATGGAATATTGGAATAGATTTTTAAAATGCGGCATGTGAAATAAGCAATGAAATGGAATTGGAAAAATATTTCGTTCATTGTTATATATTCTTTCACAAGTGTTTGTCAAATGGAATTTATGTATCTATTTGCCAAAAGTTCAATGTTTATTGGTTATTACGTTCGCAGGTGTTCAATATTTAAACTTTCAGACTTCTGTTGCTGATTACGAGCTCATGTAACATGGAATTGTTCTAAAATTCACGAGAGCTACTCAAACATGAAATTTTTCACTCAGAACCATTACATACACCTTCCATCAGTGCATAACTATTTGACGATTACCCTGGTAAATATCAGCATTTCGAACACACACACCACACTAGTCCATCTCAGTCAAAGCCACGCCTCATATCCGCCCCATTTGCATTAGCGGGTCAAAAGGACTCCCTGGAATTCCCTGCATTGGAAGGATTATCTTTCCTCCCTCAGCGCAGATTTCGAACAAATCTATTATTCTTCTCTCTCTATTTGCCTGATTCGAATCCATGGGTATCGAACTGCAGCGTTCGGACATCAGCGATAAAGACGGGTCGAGCAATTAGTCCCCCGAAACTAGCAGAGGCTAGGACAACATTTCCCGGGTAACGTCCGGGCGCTCGATAACACCGTCAGAATCCGGTCGTGGCGGATGGGTGAGAGGGCCACTGGGCTCTGGACAATATCCATCCTCCGATGGATTGTGTTTCCTGGATATTTCTCTCCCTTGATAAGGGAGAACCAGAATAGCACATTTTGCCCCAAAATGGACCAAGTCCCTTCGAAATGGACAAGGATTTAGTAAGTCCCGAAAACCTGAAAACCTCCCAAAAGATATTATTTTGCCTCAAGGGGGATGTTCCTAAAAGACACTAGCTAATTTTAAACAAGCTCTGATGAATGTATTTTTTTTTTCAATAGCCATCTTCTGGTGGATTGTGTTTACCGGATAATTCTCTCTTTTAATAAGGGAGAACCAGAGTAGGGCATTCTGGCCCCAAAAGGGACCAAGTCCCTTTGGAATGAACACAGATTCAGTGAGCACCGAAAACGTCAAAACTTCCTGAAAGATATTCTTTTGCCTTATGGGCTGTTCCTGAAGGGCACTAGCTAATTTCAAACCAGATCTCAAGAATCTTTTTTGTTCTTTTTCTCCCTTATCCACTGCTGGTGAATTGTGTTTTCAGTATAATATTCCCTTTTGATAAGGGAGAACCAGGTGACACATTCTGTCTCAAAATTAAACAAATCCCTTCGAAATGTCCATGGATTCAATCAGGGCTTAATGAAGGCACGGTTAGGATCCATGGACCTGGCACCATAATTTAAGGGCACCAAAATAGAGTAAATATTATTCTTTCTTCCGCTTATTCAGACAACTATTTCGGAAAAATGAACTTTCTTGTGAAAGGGACGCCAAATGCTATCGAGATCTAGATATTACTTTAGTTTGATTGGGCCCTGGATTCAGTGAACTCCGAAAACGTCAAAACCTCCTGAAAAATATTATTTTGCTTTAACTGCTGTTCATGAAAGACACTTGCTTATTTTAGAACAGATCCTTATGAACGATTTGATTTATATTTATTTATTTATTTAACTTTTTAACACACCTTTTATCTTCCTGCCAAGACCACGTGAACAACACGGAGAACTCATCAATACTGCAATGATTATTATTAAGATGATGCTACAAAATGCATGGACCGAAATCCACTACTGCTTGGATGTTAGTCTTATCCAATCAAGGAAGACGCATAGAACATTTATAGAGTGTAATGCACACTCGGGGAGCTTACTGTTCCACTCGAGGAACAATAGCATTCCTACATCCAATACTTTCGAAATTAATTCCAAGCAGTAAAAACTCGGTTTAACCCTTTAAGCAATCAATTATTTTACCAGAAATGCTTCCGAAAAAGGCATAATTTTTTAATTGCATATAGCTAAGTACCATACTTAACAGAATAAGAGTATTAAAAAGTTTTGAATTTTTTTTTTTCGTTTTCAATGCTTTTACAACATTTTTTATTTTACAATTTTGGTCACAAAACCCTGAAATATTTGCTTTTTTTCAAGTACATTCTGCATGCAGTAAAGAATGGTTTACAAATTATGCAAAAATTTCTCTCACATTTACTGTGAATTTTGAGGTTTACAGTTTTCCGAACAGTTCGGGAAAACCAGAAAAGGAAATCTGAAAATATCGATGTCCGTACGCCGTACGGGCAAACCAGATGAGGCGAATTTCGGGTAGCACGTACACCGTACGGGAAAACTGCTTAAAGGTTTAATTAAAGATTTCAACAAGATTTTGAAAAATATACTTTGTTTTAAATATGACTTTAATAATACGTCACACATAAAACACGAAATAAAACCACGTTCATTTGCAGAATAGCTTTACTCACCGAACGTGGTCTCGAAACCTATAAGTTTCATCTATGAAAACAAAACAGTGCATAGTAAAGTTAGTTTTCCTCAAAAATTGGTGACAATCTGTTTGGTAAGTTAAAACGTTCTAATTCTACTTGAAAATATGAATAACCTGCGGGTATTAATATACTAGGATTATTAATGAACTAGGTATGTGTTAAAATACAAGAATTAACAATATGTTGGAAGGTCAATGGTGGAAAAGATTGTCTCCCCACTCCTCTCGTTGTGACTATACAGTTCAACAATTGAAGCTCATAGGAAGCTATATTGATTTTTATTCAGAATAGTTCAAAATAACTCCATGATCTACAAAACTAAACCATGAAGAAATTCTGAAAATAAAATCTGAAAGCAAAATAAAAATCAGTCAAAAAATATAAAGAAAATACTCTTCTGCGGTTTTTTCAGCATGCATGTATGTTTCTTGAAAAAGATGTAATAGGATTAATATATTAATCCTTACTTCAACACAAAGATTTCACAATGACCTACATTCATTAAACCAACACTCTTCGCTGTGATGTTCCCAGACCCCAAATTGCTGTGCATTGTCCAACAATAAATTAAAACTTACATTCTGATGAAACGGTTGAACGAAGTCAAACTCAGCGAAAATTCAAAAAACCGTTTCTCACGATGCATTCATTTTTCTCGTTGCACATGTTACTACGCAGCAAGTAGCAGACAATAAATTGAAAATCCATCTTTGTTTGCACGCGGTCGTTCATTTCAATCGAGAAACAAATTCAAGAAACAATCCCCCTCCTCCAACGTGGTGCGAGCATCTGCTGCAAGCCAACAACATCAAAAACCGACTTCATATGCTTGCAGTGATTCAATTCAATCAAGCAACTCGGAACCTCATTTCGGACTTGATCCACTTTCGGTCGGAACTCCACGGAGTCAAAGGGTAGGGGAAGGGAATGAGGTTGTCGGCGCCGGACCTTCATTACAGAACGTTCTTCGCTAATTTGGGCTCAACTATTGGCAGTCTGTCTTGCGGCTTGGGTGACGCATTAAGCCCTCCCTTCCCCAACACATAAATCGCGAGAATAGAAGAGGAAGATTTAGAGGAGCAAACTTCAATCTCTCTTCCTATCACCTCCCGTATCCTTTACTATTACAAGGACAGCAGTTAGGGAAGTTGCTTAGCCATCCAGAGTGATCAGAAGCTAATTTCAATTGGTGACAATTTATTTTTAAAAAGATTTAATAAAAGCTTTTATTACTTCATCTGCCCTAGTGTCAGCTTTGTTGAGTGTGACAATCTTTTTAATAGTTACCAAAAACAAAGACAACTAATAGTAAGTATGAAATTAATTTTAACAAATTATTTTCAAAGACAAACCTAAGCAAGCGTGGAAATGATTATCAGACTTTTGAAACTTTTCAACCTTGGCAAATAATCCAGGTATAGAGACCTTCCTTGCTTAAGGCAACAGCTTTTTTTCTCCACATACTAGAACATCCACATAGTAAGAAATAATAGAAAAAACAAATGTGCCACTAAGATCTACTCGTCTTATTAAATTTCCTTTCTTCTCAGAATTTTATATAAAACTCGCACAATTTCAAAACAATGCATTGTCAATACAAAGCAAGATGTTTTAGGCAGTTGCTCACAAATATTTTAAATTATCTTCCAGTGTCATTAGTTTCAAAAGTACCTAATTTTATTAATTTATTTTTTTATATAGTAAAAAAATTAAAATGAAAATGTGCACCAAGCCCAAGACTTTAAGTGTGTCATTTAAATAAATAATAGCAAAATAGTCCCACCATTTCACTAACATAGGACAAACACTATGAAATTAAACCATGCATCGATTAAAAAAAAAAAAAAGCTTAAGGATCTCCATCCCAGACAGCTCTAAACGAAATTTAAGTTTTCTAGAATCAGGTATTGCAGAGTAAACGTCGGAATAAAAGGGAAGGCTTTAAGGGTTCTTGTAATAGTTAGATAGCTTTACTACCTGAAGAAATATTTTTCAGTTGTGTTTTTTTCCCCTCTCTCTGTTTTTAAGTAAAATGAGAAAATTATGTAAATGGAAGTAATGGCTAGAGCTTTTATGAGTTCAAAAAATTATCGGCTTTCTCCAGCCCTCTCTTTCTCTCTCTTTTTAACAGAGATAGATAGAGAGTAACAGAAAGAGAGAAAAAAATACTACTAGAAACTACATAAATTCCACTTATCTAAGAGTTACAATTACTTAAATGCCTAACAGATGCACTTTTAGTGTAATAAATAACTTTTAATACGTTCCTCATAAACATTTATCCTAAAAAAGTAGTTGTTTTAATGTGGGGAGGCAAATTATTCGAATAGCAGATTAAAATTTAAGGTTTTCCTTTAACACGACTAAATTCAAAATAAATTTATATCTAATTACAATTTTAAATATTAATAGAATTTTAGAACATTGGCGTAGTTCAATTTTTATTTAAAAACGTTGTGTACGGTTTAGTGGTGTACGTCATCATTGATAAGAGCCTTTCCTTCAAGCATTTCTCATATGGGCCTTTCTACAATAAAAATCTAATTGGAGAAGTACTCCTTTCATTCTATGTGAGCGATTTATCAAAATGCAAATGAAAATAAAGAGGCACGTAGTCAACACCAGTTTTTACTTCCTTGGAGAAGGATAAAAGTAGAGAAATATTAACAAATGTTAAGAAAATCTGTCAGCACATTCTCAAAAAATAACCATGCATGCAGAAACTCGAAAGTTAGTATGCAATTTTTTTGATTTGCTTTCAGTCATTTTGGTGTAAATATATACGCTATATTCTACTAAACTAGGAGAATTATTTTAAAATCTAATTTCATTTCTAATGTATATTAGTTGAAAATGAGTTTAGATTTAAAAATAAATTTAAAAAAAAAAAACACTTAATCGGTAACAAGCTATTGCATTTTTTTGAGAAGATCGGGGAAAGAAGTTCAGAAAGTTCTTCCCAAAAGGGCAAGCAGCAAGCACTATTGAACAGCAAGCGATCGATAGATGTAATTAGGCTACAAAATGCTAATCACAATTTCCAGCTTCCACATAGATTATTTAAAGACAAATACGTTCCGAACGGTACGAAACAATAGGGGCGGCCATTCCGAGATTAAAGGCCCTCTCTCCTGCCTCGAAACAACTCTTGCTAACTTGCTCATAAACATGGAAAACAGGAAGGGAGCAATGAGCACCAGGCAGTGCCGTTCCACCCCGAATCTCAGCAGTCGAAGAATCGGTGACCATCGCCAAAGACAACGAAAACCTTGTTCCATTTGGCATAATGGGGGACCACCTTGAGGGGGAGGGACTGTAGAATGGGCAAAGAGTCCTTCTGTCAGTTAATTTATACCGGACAATTCATACCCGAGCTCGGACAAGAGCGCATAAATTGAAGCTCAAAACTGGCTGAAAGGGACAGCAGTGCTTGCCTTGAGGGGGATATATAGATTTGTTGTCTCGTTTGAGCCCGAAGATTTGCACATGTGGGCAAGCCTAGCCTATCATGTTATTAAACCGGGAAGAATGCAACTGCCAAGAAACTCCTTTGGAGTAGTTTGGACAATAACCAAAACTTCATTCTGGGAGGACATACAATAGCAAAAGTCGTCCTTGTGTAGCTCACACTAATTCAATCTTTAAAACACCTTTAGAGCTTCTTGGAAGGAAATTTATTAATGTGTTTATTTTTCCTGGAAATATATCTTTTACAATAAAAAAAAGTTGCTCAAAGAAGAAACATTGGTACCTAGCGATTATTTTTCATATTATTTATTGCCACCATGTTTGGTAATGTAACTTGTTTTCTTCACTTCACGGTAATTCAATTCAAATGTGATATAATTTAGCGCTAATAGTAAAGAAATGTGGGGCAAAGTGAAATAGCGGGGCAAGGTGAAACGGCTAATATTTTCCCTTTTTTTTAGCTCCACATATCTGATTATACTATTTCAGCTACAAAGGGTGAATTTGAGCAAATCTGCCATACTAAAGGGGGTAATAGAACAGCCCAGGCGGAACATAGAACCACCCATTATCGTGTCCTATTTGTAAATTGTATTTTATGTTATTCATCCAGTAAGTCTTTTAATAAAGTACAAATATAAAAGTACTTTCATATGCTCGAGACCTTTTAAATATTTTTTAAACTAAATACACAAATTATTGCATTGATTACAAGTTACAAAGGTTTACCAATCCATGTTGCATAAATTTGACTGACAAAATTAGCCAAGCAGTTTAATACCCATACATTAAGTGCATAATACTTTAAAAAAATGCATTCATCTTGAAAGAAACTAATTTCATTAGCTGATGATATTCTTAAATAGCTGATGATATATAGAAAAACATTAATCACACGGTTCACACATCACACAATCACACATCAAGTAAAGGTTGTTTTTAAAGTATAACACAGCTAATTTTGTAGTAGTACATTGCAAAAATTGCTAATTTTACAGTAATAAGGTGTAAACATTTTTTTTAAGGTGTAAACATAATTTTGCAGTAATAAACTGTAGAATTGCTATTTTACATTAATAATCTGTATTACAGAAAAATCTATAAATTCCTAATTTTACTGTGCATTTTAGTTTGAAACTGGAACCTTTGCTGCCAGTGCAACCGTGCGCAAAAGTTGTATCTGCAATCGAGCTCAGATAAGACTCTTTAGAGTTTTGCGCCACCATGTATTTGATTCAGATGAAACTTTTTCAGAATTTTTTAAAAAAATATTTCAAGGTTCTCAAATGACCACATAATTTTATAGTTAGGTAAAATACACGTCACAAAGAGCCTCCTGGGTGCGATAACTCAATTTTGTTAAAAAGTGCAGATACGACTTTTGTAGAGTAGTATGCTGCTATTTTTTACAGTATAATACAGATAATTTTGTGGTAATAAACTGTAAAATTGCTAATTTTACAGAAAAAAACTGAAAAATTGATAATTTAACAGTTTATTAACTGCATTTTACAGCCTTAAATTGAACCCTCTGTTTCCAGTATTATACTGTAAAAACAAGTTAATTTTTGCAGTGCAGATGTTGAATTTCACAATCGTATGTAAATAAAAAATCAATGAAATATTTTTATTACATTAAAAATACACATTCTGCAACAATGAAGTTACTTAAAGAATTTTGAAGGTGAAAAAAAAAATCTAAATTTTGCATCTGTGTGAACAAGAAACTTTTTGCAAAAACTGCAACTCTAAACTTATTTCAACACAGGATAGAAAAGTTCGTCAAAATTTCTAATCTTCCATTCTTTAGCAATTTTTATTCCTCTTTTATTTACTTATTTTCTTTTTTATATGTCTTAGAGATAAAAATCCTAGCATAATTCAAAAGGGATTATTCTTCGTTCTTTATACTCCTCCTTTTGATGTTCTAGAAAGGCATTATACCATACTTTGTTGTTTCTGAATACATTAGCATTTTCTTTGACTACTTCGCTTGAATCCGCGAATGCTCAGAACTTCTTTTCATCGATGTTTCTAGGGAAATTCCTTATTTCCAAGTCATCGGCAACAGTTAGAGGAATGGCAAAACAGCTCGGATCTCCAGAATCAAGCATTATTTTAAATTTTTCGATATTCTAATGTGACATGCATCAGCTGACGACAAACAGCCAATCATTTTAAAGTCGTTTTCTAGATCGTTTGCTATTATGTAGTCTTCATCAAAGATGGATAGCATGAATACATAGACTGAAGACTATGGCATGTGGGTAGGAATAAAAGTTAAAATATTATAACTCAGTACAAAAAGAAAAGGAACTGTTTGTATTGAAGCACAGTGGGTGCCTATCGCCAGGGCCCGATTAACCTCTGAAGTTAGGGGAAGCTCAGTCTCCTGTAGGGGCCCTCCACTTTTCATTTAAAGAAAATTATTGGAAAACTCTGCACGTTAAAATAAAACTCATAACGCTAAAAAGATTATTCTGAAAGTGGCAGCAAAATTTAGGTTAAAGTTTAGCGTACATGCTTGCACTATAATTCTCAGCAAATAAGGGTGGTTTGTCATTAAATAAGATTTATCACTTCGCAGAATTAGCATAAAAATCCATAGTAACACAGCTCTGCCAAACTATATTGAACAAATTGTCTTTAAAATCGAATTAAAATGCGGGAACTGGGGTTTTAAGCAGTTTTCCTGACATTTTCGGGCCCTTTGAAATTTCTGATTTAAAGGTCAAGCTTGCCGATCAGGCCCTGTCTATGGTTTATCGCGTACGGGACTGACTGCAAACCGTTTATTGCAATCAGAAAATTAAATTTAACAACGAGGAATAAAATCCCCCCCCCTCCCCAGGGATCACTAAAATAGTTCAACCACTTATTAAAGCTGACTTCTAAACTAAATTCAAAGAAGTGCAGTTACATTTCAACGTCAATATCGTATTTCTACTACAGTGGACGTCTGTTAATTAATTCGGTGGTTTATTGAACCGGACGCTTTATTGAATCAAAACTGATTGGAGTAAACTTGATTCATATGAGGGGATGTCACTGTATTTAATTTGATGCTAAATCCCGAAGATCCGAGATTAAGCATACTTAGTACATCATCTGAAAACCAAAATGTTGGAAATGCAGTTTCTGGGTGCAGACCAGTGTCCTCAGCTAAAAAAAAAAAAAATTCGTTCGGGGATATGGTTAGTCATATAGATAAAAAAAAAAAGAGGAAAATTTGGGTTTCGAAGGAGGGGTTGTAACTATCCTCACATCCTTTCCCGCATTGGATACGCCCCTGAATTAGGTTTCCAATAGATATTCTTCACATGAATATATCACCTGCAATAAATGATAGAGCTTGCAAAACCGATTTCCGATTCATGGCGTTAAATGACAAAACGGAAGAGAATAAATGAGAAAAGAAGGAGAGAAGAAAGAAAAAAAAAAATGTTTTATTCCCTTCTCGTGTCCACCCCCGCATCATCGAGTCGTCCCGTCCTAGCGCCGCAAATTCGTCGTCGCCCTGTTCTGTCTGCTTGTCAATGCTGTCTCTTTCACCTGTCGGCGGTCGTCAAACATAAATACCCCCGATGTCGGAAACGTTTTCGGCCGCAGGTTCTCTCAGCAAAAGCTGCGCCACTTACCAGCGGATCAATAGGTCTCTCTTACCGTCGAGAAAGGTTTCTCGGCAACTATTGTCAACCTTGTGCCGTAACGATTAAGTTAGCGACAGAAAATGTTCGCTTACGACTGCATAAAGCGACTTTTATAATCACCTTTTGCCCCGTTTGTTTCTCTTCCCCCGACAGAGGGCGCTGGCTATGATAGGGCTTGATTATTAGTTTCCCAGCTTTTTTTTTTAAGATGGCGATTTATTGCTTTTTTCTTTTTATTGGTTGTTGAGGTATTAAAATGAAGCAAATCGATAAACAAGTATCTTAGGGGGAAGACGGTGGTAAGGTTAACGATGATTGGGTTTTCTCTTATTCAACACGGAAATCTAGCTTACAGGTTCGTCAAAACGGCAACAATTCCCACCAACTTATATAGGTAAAAAACTAATTTCCGTTAAATACGAAGACCTAGCTGCCAGTTCGCCAAAATTTTAAATATTTTACTTTCAAGATTGCGAAAGTTGTAAATACCACAGTGCTCATGGTTACAGTTGGCTGAAAAGCAATTTTTATTTATTTATTTATTTATTTTTTCATTTATTTATTTATTTATTTTTTTCAAAAAGTACGGGAAGACTAGGTGAAGAAAAAATTAAAAATAAGAAAATAATATCGTTTTCAAGAACTTAGTTTAACTATAAAACTAGGAATGGACCGGATATCCGGTAACTATCCGGTATCCGGCCTATCCGGCTGATATTTTAAGTATCCGGTACTTCCGGATATCCGATCCGGCTGATCGCCCCGGATACAGATATCCGGAAGATTTTTGCAGGATATCCGGCTAAGTATCCGGTATTGATGTGGGGAATATCCGGAATTGATGTGAGGGTTATCCGGTATGATGTGAGGACCTAATTAAATATTTTCTTTTTTATAAAAATCTTAGTTAAAAATTTCATTGTTTGATAAACCTTTTAGCTGATGTAATTACTTTTCATCTTTCCTTTTTACCAATTTTTGCTTCTAAAACAAAAATTGTGTTATTCCTCCGACTGTGTACTGGACATGGAAGCATTCTGCATATTTGATTTTTCACAATTGCCAGATAAAATATGATTGTCTTCAGCTTTTCAAAAATATTTTAGTTAAAATATTTAGAAAGAAAAGGCTACAAACCTTCAAGGATTAATGTGCGACAAAAGGTTGAAAAAAACTTACGATCATATTGTTAGTTCATAAAAATTAATCGCAGTAGCTGTTAATATAAATTCTCAAATTATTTTATTTATTGAATTCTTTTATTTTTAGTTTTTGCGCTTCTAACAAAAATTGCGATCTATTAACACCCAATGATGTTGTAATTAGATATTTTTTACTTTGCCACTATTATTGCATTATTATAATTGAAAATAACATACACTAAATAACCTATCTAACATTGACGAAAGTTTTCTTTTAGATAATGAAAACATCTGTCCCCATGAATCGTCGCAACTTAAAACCATGCTTTTTTTTTTTTTTTTTGAAATAGTTTAAATGTGTGTAAAGAAATTTTGAATTTTGCACTTTGTTTCGTTCTTTCTTTTTGTAATACCTTCCTTTCAGAAAAGATATTTCTCTGCTATTAGAATCTTTTCACGTCTGTCACGCCGCTCCGTAACTCCTCGAGAACATGTTGAGCATGACCCTCAATAACATTCAATCGAGTTTCGATAACTCAAAGCTTTATAAACTCAAATATACCTTCATTTCAAAGTTTTCCTTTGGTCCCAAATTCTTGAAAAGACGGTAGGAACTGCTTGTAACTCGAACTATCAATAACTCTAAGTTTTTAGCCGGTCCCTTGGGACTATGAGCTATTGAGACTTGACTGTATTTAAGATGTTAATTTGCATCTTTAGAAAGTGTATTTTGTCTTTTAGAATTTAAGTAAAACTTTAAGTTAATTATTTAGATATAAGTTCATTAATTTATTTTTTAAGGTGAACATGTTTAGAATAATTTTAAATAATAATGATAATATATCGGTCATTTCAGCGAAAATGGTACAAATCAGTCCCGATACTTCAGCATTTTGGGAATTAATTTTAATGTTTACCACCAATTAATTATGTTTTTTTTATTTGTTCTCCATCTAATTGTGTGTAACCAAGTATTACTTATTTAGGCATAAGCCATTTATAAAGGACCCCCCTCCCCCCCCCCCAAAAAAAAAAAATTCTTTGGCAAAAGAAGGAAAAAATAATCTGCCCCAGCTTCAAATTGCTAGGACTTAAAATGCAATTTAAGATTAAGCTGAAATGCAACAACAAAATCATTTGCAATGCACAGCACAAAAAAATGCTTCTGACATCCTTTCTGCTGATTTTTATGTATGTAAACAAAAAAATCTTGGAAAAACACCTATTTATCTTTGTTCCTAGATTTTTTTTTTGTTTCAAACTGTCCACTCTGTTACAAGCCTTTCAGAAATAAAATAAGCAATCGCATTCAATGTGATATTTTTTTTTTATAAGTACAAGTAATGTATCTGCTTTGATTACTTTGATACATTGAATTATATAATCAGTAACTAAGATAAGCCTAAAATTCTTTGCTGATGTTAGTTAATTTGCACTGTGGGATGTCCACTCTGTTACAGTCGCATTAGTGCAAAAAATATTTTTTCTTGAAATTGCAGACAGAATTAGTTTTAGGATGCTTAGTTCATTTTATACTTGTACTGTAATTAACTTCTCTTTAGGATTAGAAATATATTTTTCAAACCTCATTTGTCTCCTCTGTTACACAAAGTGGTCGAACTATTCAAAACTCTTAATGAATGACTCATATATACAAGCCATTTACACTTTATTATGCACAAATAAACAGAGAATAATTTTTAAAACAATGATTAGTTGGCGAAATTTACTTCATTTGATAAACTTAACTCGACAATTTCAGACATGATCTGTACCATTTTGGCTGGAATAACCCATAAATATAACATTTGCGTCTCGGAATGTATCTTTATTTTTTCAAAATGAAGTTGAATTTCAAGGTGATCGTTTAAGAATTAGTTTATTAATTTGTTTTTAAAAAAGTGAATATGTTTAGCATGACCCTTAATGTATTTAAAAAAAATGATAATTTGCCACTTTTAAGAATGTGTACTAGCTGCCAGGGCAGCTAGATTAGCTTCCTGCGGCATGTTGATGCATATCGTTCCCCTTCTCTAACTTTTATCTCATTCTGAAGTTATATTATTTGATATAATTTAATGTTCATTCGATTTCAAGACATACCACGCACGTGGCCCGGCGTTGCACGGGCACTTAGTGCCCTGGAAGTAGTGAGGAAAATTTCAAGAAACTACTTCCCGCCAAGGCGGCTGGCTGACAGGCGCTTCACGCCTTTACTTTTTTCCTATATAAAAAAATCATTCGAACTATTGTGATGCTTCGCGCCTTCTAGATGGTGAGGAAAGTTTCAGTAAGTTCAGCTCGCTCAAAGGAAAAAAGCAAACATAGATACTCAGTTTTTAATATAAACTAGCTGCCAGGGCAGCTAGATTAGCTTCCTGCGGCATGTTGATGCATAACGTCCCCCCTCTCTAACTTTTACCTCATTCTGAAGTTATATTATTTGATATAATTTAATGTTCATTCGATTTCAAGACATACCACGCACGTGGCCCGGCGTTGCACGGGCACTTCGTGCCCTGAAAGTAGTGAGAAAAAAATTTCAAGAAAGTACTCCCCGCCAAGGCGGCTCGCTTACAGGCGCTTCACGCCTTTACTTTTTTCCTATATAAAAAAAATCATTCGAATTATTGAGATGCTTCGCGCCTTCAAGATGGTGAGGAAAGTTTCAGTAAGTTCAGCTCGCTCAAAGGAGAAAAAGCAGACATTGATACTCAGTTTTTAATATAAGTAGACTAGCTGCGTAGCCCGGCGTTGCACGGGCTGTAATGTAGTGAAGGCAGTTTGAGAAAACTACTCGCCACCAAGGCGGCTCGCCTTTAAAGAAATGAGGAAAGTTTAAACAGTTTACTCGCCGTCAAGGCGGCTCGCCTTTACAGTAGCGAGGAAAGTTTCAATTCACTACTCGCCGCCAAGGCGGCTCGCCTTTAAAGTACCTAGGAAAAGTTTAATAAACTACTCCCCGCTAAAGCGGCTCGCTAAAAAGCTTTCCTGCATCAAAGAATCAATCGAATTATTTGCACATGCTTCCTCAAAAATAAAGACGATGTCAAGTAGCGCATACTTAGCACTCTCCCTAAATTACAAATAAAATTCCTTTCCAAAAACAATTATTTCCAAACCGCTTTCTTCCGGTAAAATTAATTGCAAAATTCTAAACGAAAAAGTTCTTTTAATATTTGGATCGAAGCCAGAAAAAGTCCCTTCTAAAAACAGCAATTGCAATTTTATTTAAAAACACATTTTCAAAATGGTACCTGAGAAAAAATATGTCATTAATAATTTGAATAAAAACAATTGTTAGAACTTTGTTATAACACGTATTCAAAATGACAATGAAAAAAATAACACTCTTTCATTTTAAAAAGTTCAACCTTATTAACGTTTTAATTCAAAATCGCAACGGAAAGAAATAAATATCTTGGAATTTTAAATAGTTCAATAATTTAATTAACGTTTTAATTCAAAATGGCAACGGTAAGAAAAAATGTCTTGGAAGTTTAATCATTAATTAGGCTTAATCGCTTTAAATTTGACTACTTATGGATCGCAGCCAGAAAAAGTCCCTTCTAAAAACAGCAATTACAATTTTATTTAAAAACACATTTTCAAAATGGTACCTGAGAAAAAATATGTCATTAATAATTAGAATAAAAACAATTGTTAGAACTTTGTTATAACACGTATTTAAAATGACAATGGAAAAAAATAACACTCTTTCATTTTAAAAAGTTCAATTTAATTAACGTTTTAATTTAAAATCGCAACGGAAAGAAATAAATATCTTGGAATTTTAAATAGTTCAATAATTTAATTAACGTTTTAATTCAAAATGGCAACGGTAAGAAAAAATGTCTTGGAAGTTTAATCATTTATTAGGCTTAATCGCTTTAAATTTGACTACTTATTAATTGATATCTTCGCTAATTAAAATCGTATAATCATATAGATTGAAACTAATGAAGCCTGAAAAATTTCCTATCTATCGGTACCTGGTTCGACTTTCAGTTCATTGGCGTTCAGGAGAAAAAAGCGTGACATAGATAGAAAGATACTCAGTTTTTAATATAAGTAGATGGCTCTTCAACAAATGAATGTTTCAAAATATTACAAGTAGCTAGCGATAAAAATACTATGTAAGTCGCCCGCTTATGAGTTTCGTGTTTGATTTAGTTAAGCCTTCATTCAAAATTCGCATTATCATTTTTATTACTGTTTCATGGCAACCACGTTTTGCAATGCAACAATGGCTTTCATATTTAATCATTTATTAGGCTTAATCGCTTTAAATTTGACCACTTATTAATTGATATCTTCGCTAATTAAAATCGTATAATTATATGAATTGAAACTAATGAAGCTTGAAAAATTACCTATCTATCGGTACCTGGCTCGACTTTCAGTTCATTGGCGTTCAGGAGAAAGAAGCGTGACATAGAAAGATAGTTAGAAAGAAAGATAGTTAGAAAGAAAGATAGTTAGAAAGAAAGATAGTTAGAAAGATAGTTAGAAAGATAGTTAGAAAGATACTCAATTTTTAATATAAGTAGGTAGATGGCTTTTCAACAAATGAATGTTTCAAAATATTACAAGTAGCTAGCGATAAAAATACTATGTAAGTGGCCCGCTTATGAGTTTCGTGTTTGATTTAGTTAAGCCTTTATTCAAAATTCTCATTATCATTGTTATCACTGTTTCATAGCAACCACGTTTCAACAATGGATTTCATATTTAATCATTTATTAGGCTTAATCGCTGTAAATTTGACTACTTATTAATTGATATCTTCGCTATTTAAAATCGTATAATTATATAAATTGAAACTAATGAAGCCTGAAAAATTACCTATCTATTGGTACCTGGTTCGACTTTCAGTTCAGTGGCGTTCAGGAGAAAGAAGCGTGACATAGATAGAAAGAAAGATAGAAAGAAAGAAAGATAGTTAGAAAGATACTCAGTTTTTAATATAAGTAGATCTTAATTTTTGGAACTAAAGTAAAATTTCAAGTTGATTATTTAAGTAAATTTTACTCATTTGTTTTTTAAAAAGTGAACAACTTTAGCATACGTCTTAAAAATATATTTAAACTGCTGATTTGAATCTTCAGAAAACACGTTCCTTTGCTTTTTGGAGTTATATAAAATTTTTAACTGATTATTTGAGTATAACTTTATTATTATTATTATTATTTAACACACTGGTCCTGTAGCTAATGCACCGAGCTGTGGGTGCATTTGCTACAATTCTGCCTCAGCCCTGGCTTACTGGGCGGTAACTCATTGCACAACACTGGTCCTGTTTTAATATTTTCTTCTTTAACTTGTATGTTAGAAAAATTACATGCATATTATTCTTTAAAAAAAAGAATTTCAAAGCAAAATTTTGCTTTATATTATTGCAAAATTAGAAATAAGAAAATGTGTTACTTTGTAATGAAGTTTAAATTCATAAAATTCTAATAAAATATGTATCAATTTGAAAAAAAAAAAAAAAAAAACGTTTATCTGAGCTTAGTTTTTTTTTTCCTTTTTTCTTTCTTTGTTTCTTTCTTTTTTTTTAAATATTGGTGAAATATTTAATAACTGTATCATTTACGTAGAAACCTATTGAAATGATATTGAAACAGAAAAGCTTTAAAATTTAAACCAAGAATAATTAAAAGTTTAAACTTTGAGTATATACAGAAATATTTAATTCAATCTTTTAAAGTTTCGTCTATTTTGATAAAAATACATAATTTAGAAAGAAATCACAATATGCTAGTGTTTCATTTCATATGTAGCGCTACTCCTGTACAAATAAAATAGAGGCTTGAAAAAATTAATTTAAATGTATTTAACATGTTCTTAAAGAAATTATGCGAGAAACAACTTTGATTTATTGTTTTGAAGCTGCATTACATAAAAATAAGCGAACATGCAATGTAATTGTAATGCCGGATATCCGCAGGATATCCGGCCGGATATCCGGTATCCGGCGTGTGATGAGCCACCGGATATCCGATATCCGGTATCCGGCAAGATTACTATCCGGTCCATCCCTATATAAAACCCCGCACATATTCAAAGAAGAAGATCAAAATCTTATTTGTTTTTTGTATGTTATTATGATTAATGCATTGATGTCCAAAATATGATCAAGACATAACTTTACTATGAGTTCTATGCCAGGAGATTGGGTACCAAACTGTCGCAAACTACAATTTTGCAAGTATTTGTCATCAGTTTGTATGAAAGCTGTATAAAACGAGGAATCAACCGTATTTGTGTGTTACACGAATAACAATTTTGATATTGGGATAGAATTACTGTGTCAATTTGATTTGTGTCAATTAGTTTCAACTATATTTGAAGACATTTGTAAAGAACTTGAAAATATTTGACCTTAAGGAAGCAAAGAGGTCACAATCAGATATGTTTGCATAAATGAAGCTGGGGGTTTTAGCATTAAAAGTTTTGTTTCAATAACTAGTTTAAAAACATTAATAATTTTAAAATCCATTGAGACTTTGAAGACATGGCTATTCAATTTTAAAAAAGAGAAGAAAAGAAACGTTATCATCAATTCAGATTCCGTTAAATCAGAGTGAATCATTTAAAATTCAGGAAAAAGGAAGTTTACATTTTTTTTTTCTCTCCAAGTTTTAGCGTTTCACTAAAGAGCTTTAAATTTTAAGAAAAAAAAATTAACTGAATTTGCAATAAATTGCATCTATCCTTATATAATAGCAAAACAATGGAATCAGTTCATTGCAAGTAGTTCAGTATAGAAAATTTTGTAACTGAATAATTTTTAATCATAACTTATTAGTAGAGATACTAACAGCAAAATAAAACATTTTTGTAATTTTTGATGACCTAAATTCAACCTATTAAAACATTCTTCTGCAATATTTAGTAACCAGTGAAAATCTCACACACTGATGCATAACTTTCAGCAATTCGAGACACAAATTGAATTTATAGATCTCTCCATTCTTCATTCATTCATTGGACGACAACTAGAAGAAAATCATGAAGTGGAGAAGTCAGCGATTATTTTCCACACCCTGGTGGTAGTTTTCCCGTTAGATCTCCCTTGCGCGCCACCTGGCGTTAATACATGAAAGAAGATAAACACAAAAGAGAAAGAAAAAAATCGTCATGCTAGCGGAGTTGAATTGTTTACGATGAAATTCCGGTTGTCTCGATTGTTGAGTAAAAATATAACTTTTCGAGTGTCGAGCCATGTGTGTTTGTTACAGCACTTTTAGGAAGAAGCTTTATTAATTACGGGATAATTTATTTCCAACCTTTTTCACAGCAGAAAATATGTTTTCATACGTGAGCACAAACGAGAGATTTCAAAAGATATGATCACTATTTATATAATTTATTTCGACTATTGTCTTAGAGCTACTACGCATAGATTATTCGAATTAGTATGAATTACAGAACAAAATGTGAAGTCTTTGATCCTTTTTCTATTGACACAAATACAATTTCTTTTCCTTTAAATTCATAGAAATTCGGGCATTGAATAGACAATATTGTTAAAATTTTTACTGTATTTCCACAACTCCGTAGTAGTTGAACTTTATTCATGACGTCAACTAGAGAAATAGCCAAAGAGCCGAACATTTGTTTCATTTGTGAACTGATTTTATGCTTTTATATAAATTTCAGCTGTATATATACTCTAAATAAAATTACCATCGTTCTTGGCTTTAGATTCATGCTTCTAATTTGCATGATTCCCAGCAAAAACTGCACATAGCTTTTAAAACTAACATATTTAAAGACATCGAAGAAATAAACAATTATTTTATACAATTCAAAACAGGTTTATTAGAAATTAAATTTAGAAATGTGTTCAATTATAATATTTAAATATTATACAAATACGGAAACATTTGTTTCACTCGCTATAAATACCTAAAACAAATAAAAAGAGAGAAATAATATCAGCTAATTTTATAAAATCTCTCTCTCAATTTGAGTTATAAATTAATTCAAGTATATGTTCTTACCGGTTAACACTTTTAATATCAAAAAAAATAAATAAATAAATAATAAAAACTATCATCTATTATTTAAACCATACGAAATTCACTGCCTCAATATTCCACTCATTCTATTCCAGTAATAAACTATCAATGATTTTTAGTTATTTTTAATCAAATAGCTTTGCAGTTAGCAGGAAAACACAGAACTGAACCTAAACAAAAAATCCCCCCAATTTAAAACGTTGCAACTGAATAGATAAAATGAAACAATTAATAAAACTTTAAATTTTCCGTTGTTTTTAAATTTTTAACTTAAATTATTATGAAAGTAAAAGCAGTTTTTTCACAATTTCAAAAAACCTTTCATTCAGTCAACAAAGAAAAATAAATCAGTTTTTGCCACTTTTTTAATTGCTGTCAAGCAAAACAGAAAACTGAACCTTCTTTATAATCATTGGCGTAAAATATAGGTACCAATAAAATCTTTGCATCTCATTCTTACTGGTAAAAAAAAAACAAAGAGCTTTAATTCACTTCACAGTTGTTTGACTCAATCAATCATTTTCAAACAATTATCAGTGTGTCATCCATGGAAAAATGAAGTTCAGTTTTAAATTATAATCTTTTTTGTTCCTTTTTTTGATCGAAACATAAATAAAAATACATTGAAAACTTTCGCAGCTTTCTCCAATTGTAGGTAAATAATTTTTAGTGCTGTTAGTTTTATAAAAGGGTTCGCATTTCTCCCTGTAAGTGCTAAAATGTTAAAAACTTTTGAAGTATTTCAAAAAATACCTTTAATTTGACAAATCAAAAAACGCTTTCTTGAACAGAGGACGTATACTCTTAACGTGAATGTTCGTGCAAAGCCAATCCGTGTGTTAGAGAATGATTTATGCAATATTCAACTTTCCTCGTAGAACTTAATACTTTTTTCCTTTTTTAGTGCTTAAAATTTGAACGAAAAATTGTTCAAATCAAAAGAGATGGGAATGAAGTATCCTAGTTGAAATCTTTCGAACAAAAACTTTCATTCGAATCGGATTATGCTTTCAAAGTTGTTAAAGAGAGAAAGACCGACAGACTTGATGCGAAGATCTTATTTTTGCATTTCTTATTCTTAGCAACATTTGTTCGAAAAATGCAAAAAAAAGTGCGAGTCCCCCCCCCCCCCCCAACCCAATTTCTTAAGCAGCTAGAACATTTTCTCCTTATTCTCTCACACTTCATATTTTATGAACAGAGTTTTGCCAAAAATTGAATATCCTAAAAATTCAATAAAAATTCTTTCAAAAATTTTTTTTATTTAATTGTGAAAGAACTCAAAGATCAATCACTTACAAAATCTGTTACAAATGTTAACCTTCGAATTTAACACCATTCATATTTTTTTTTTCTATCATTACAATGTTTTTTTTTTTTTTTTTTTTTTTTTTGTTTTTTCTTAACAGCATATTTAAAAATACGATATCGTTGCTTTCAGAGGTTGAAAACATCAAAACAACCCAAGATACTTATCTATAAACTATATACTTATCTCTGAAAGTAAGAAACTTTGGCTGTCTTTCTAGCAAAAGTATGAATGCATATATACTTTTTTTCTTTCTAAATCCCCGATATACAGGGTGGTTATAAATTAACAGGAGGTGTTTGGAGCCCTCTAGCTCGCGAACTACTGGGCGAAACATTGCCAAACTTCGTGAGCATGCATATTAGACTATGGGATTTTGATTTCTGGAATAAAAAAAAATTAGTTTGAAAATTACCACCAGGGGGAAATTTGGCGCTGTTAAAGTGTATTATTATGATTATCGAAGAATTAATTGCTACTGACAAAATATGCATCCATTTTATTTGCAAAAATGACTTTTTTTGGCACAAATGTGGTTCGATATGATCGCCATTGTAAAGTTGTAAGGACTGCATACGATGCAGAACATTTTCTACGGCAGCTCGTAACATACCAGAATGGATTTCTCTACTTTTTAAAATTGTCATATCTTTTAAACTTGCGATATCAGAAATGTTTCTTTGATAGCATCAAAGCGTTGTTCTCTAATAGCATTTGCAACTTCGTCAACTTGTTGCTGATTAACCGTCTGGCGCCCCTAGCCTGATTGCTGGGCTAGAAAGCCAGTCATTTTAAACCGCTTAATCATGTTTCTTAAATTTGTTATGGTCAGCGGGCCTTTTCTCAACTGCTTCACTCGCCGAAATTCTCGAAGAGTAACATTGGCATTTTCATCACGCTGATAGTAGAGCTTCACTAACAAAGCGCGGTCCTGCATAGTTAAAGCCATCAAGAGGCAACTGCGCTCAGAATGATGAGAATGCTCCCAGTCAGTCATTTTATACAGATGATCACTAAACGCAAAGCCTTTATGCAGATTATTGCATTCTATTTGGTTGGTGGACAGCTATTTTGTTCGTGGTGATTTTTTTTTTAATAGAAAATTCTACGGCGATCATATTAAACCTCATTTGCAAAGAACAATCATTTTTGCTTGGCGAAATTGATTTATACAGCATATTTTCAAGTTTAATTCGCGATATTCAGTGTAATACACTTTTACAGAGCCAAATTTCCCCCTGGTGGTGATTTTTCAAACTATTTTTTTTATTCCAGAAATCAAAATCCCATGGTCTAATATGCATGCACGCGAAGTTTGGCAATGTTTCGCCCAGTAGTTCGCGAGCTAGAGGGCTCCAACACCTCCTGTTAATTTATAACACCCTGTATTTTATCCTGAAAATTGTGTTTTATAAATGTATCCCATCGGTTACTAAAGTTCGCCCAGCTAGCAAAAGTTGCAAATGGGAGGGGGGGGGGGCTGTCATTTAGAAGAGGACCTATTGTTTCTGTCAGTTACTTCTATAGTTAGTTCCACTTTATTTGGATAATCTGTTTTTAGGAAAAAATATTGGCTTAAATATTATGGTGAGTATAAAAATTCAATGTTAGTGAGTTACTTCATTTGTGTTAAACTATTAAGTAATTTAGAGTAAAATTGATCGAAAATATCAAGCTCTATAGAATATGACAACAGCGAACAAAATGCCAAGCCTAAATAGAATAAACGTATTATAAGTGAAAGCAAAGTAAAGAGTTTGTCCAATCTGTGGCAAGTCCACTTTACTTTTTACAACTATTGCTTTAGTTTAGTAACACATGTGACTTCATTAGTGACAAAGATACAGTTAAATGAAGCTTCATATTAAAAAATTATTTTGCGTTGAGTAACTCTTATTAATTGCTATGTAAACATACATGGCTCGGAAATTTTATTTTAACTGGTATTGCAATTGTTTTCTTTTTTATAAAGAATAACAAAAGTGCACAATTATCTTTTGTTTAACTAGGAATTAATTCATTTTGGTTACTCACTACTCTAAAAGTGGACAAGTTTGGGCAAATTTAATAAATACAAAGTTTCAGCTAACTTTTATTGGGCCATTTTTAGGAAAATGGTCATTTTGAGTTCAATTAATTAAGAAAATTAATGTGAATTATTAATGTGAAAATTAATGTGAAGACCGTTGAACCATTTTATATAGATAGACAAGCGCAATAGCCTAGTAAAACAAAATGTCCTGCAAAATTTTCACAATATTGAAATAATAAAATTTTACAAATTAAAAATAAGCGTACATTCAGTAAAAAAAAAAAAGCAGAAATTTATATTTAGAATATTTATCAAATAAGAATAAATGAAAAAATTTGAACAAGAAAAGTGTAAAAGAAATCTAAATTTAAAAAAAAAAAACAATTTTAACAGATAACTTAAAAAAAATCATTCACTCACTTCTTGCATAAATGAAGGAATGACGGTGATGAGGGAATGATAAATTTGTTAAAATTTTCTTCTAGTAGACAGATCTAACTAATTGAGATTATTCATTTCATAAAAATATTCTTAGACAAGAACAGAAAAAGAAGTGGCTTATGATTTTTCAGTTCTTATGATTCATGTAACTTAAATTAGGTTCTTAAAATGAAGCTATAGGGAATGACTCATGTAAAAAAAACTTTACCTGGTTGGATGAATTCAAATTGATTCCAGAGCCGAATTTTCAACAACTTGAAGACGAAAATATACTGCAGTGTTCGTCTGAGTAGGCACTGGATCTTTTACTACAGTGCGTCGCAAAAGTTTAAGCACAACCGAAATCTTTTGATAAGACGAAAAGTATACACCCAAAAGCTTTGAAATTTTTACTGTAATTAAACAAACAGCTAACAAATCCATGTTTCGAATTTGGAAACAATTCATAGAAATTAAAATACGATTACATGATAAAATCAAAATTTTGCTGTCTCAAAAGTTTAAGCACAAAAACGGAATATATATTTTTTAGAAAGCATAAAAGTCTTTTAGTAGTCTATGGTGTTACCATTGCATCTGACGAGTTCGAATATGCCATTTTTTATCGATAGCACGAGATTATGGAAGGTTTCGGGAGTTAGTTTGTACCAGGCTTCCTCGATGGCAGATTTAAGCTCTTAAACAGAGCAATACTGTTTCCCATTCTGGTATACGTCACGTGCGAGAATTCCCCAGATGTTTTCTATGGGATTTAGGTCCGGGCTGAGTGCTGGCCAGTTCATTACACAAATTACACTAATATTTTGAGAAGCAAGCCATTCTTTCGTACTACGGGAATTGTGTATTGAAGCGTTGTCTTGCTGAAAAATCCAATCAGGACCACCTAGGACTTCACCAAATGGTAACAAATACTTTCTCAGGGTATCTTGATACCTTTCTGAATTTTGTCTACCCTTTAGAAAGCTAAGAGAAGTTTGTCCGTTGAAGCAAAAAGCGCCCCATACCATGACTGAGCCACGACCATGTTGCCTACTGAATACGCACTTCGGATCTTTCCTCAAGTCACGCCAGTAGTATGAGAACCCATCTAGACCGTCTAAATTCCACCTTTTTTCATCAGAGAACACAACAGTAATCCATTCGTCACTATAATGCATATGATGCTTTGCCCACTGAAGTCTTGCTTGTTTGTGATACTTTTTCAGAAAAAGTTTGCGAGCTAACTTTTGTTTTTTGATAAATTCTGATTCTTTTATTCGTCTGCTTATAGTATCACGTGGTAATTTTGTTACAAGTCTAGTTTTTATTTGATTAAATAACAAATTTTCAGTTAAGCCCAGTTTTTTAATTCTTCTATCCTCACGAGAGGTAGTTTTTCTCGGTCTTCCTGAGCGAAACGCAGGTTTAAATTGATTTCCACACTTCAGAACATTATAAACACCACATTTAGATCGATTTAAAATCACTGAAATTTGCATAACAGAGTTACCTTCTGCTTTCAGCTTCCATAGTTACACAACTTCTTCAGACGAGAACTGTAGTGACTTCGGCATCTTGATAACACTTTAAGCCATTGCTACACTATAATAGCTCGTTCAAAAGAACCGCACTGGTTCTTCACGCATCACGTTTCAAGAGATATTTGCATAAAATCTGATATGTGCATAAACTTTTGCGACAGCCAAAAAAAAAATCTTTTGTATTTTCTGATTTTCGTTGAGGTTATATTTTTCAAAACTTCGAACACTTAATTAGGATCATAGTAGCCACTTACAGTATAAATATGAAAGCATTCTGCTGAAAAGATTTCTTTTTATTCAAAAACTTGCATAGTGCTTAAACTTTTGCGACGCACTGTATATATGCTTTATTTTACTGACATTCTGAAAAGTCAGTTTACTATTGCGCGCAAATCACTGGTTACAAATTTTAAAATATTTATGTGAAATAACTTTTCATAGAAATTTGCATTTAAAATGCATATTTAAAATTTTGAAATGGAAAATGCAAAAGTCTGAACGTGCCATTCCTTTACTTAGAAATCGTATTTGCTTACTTTTTTGGTAACAAATCAGTTTTTGGTAAATTTTCATCTTTTGGCAACTAGTGAGGGAATAACCTTTTGGTACATTAGACTCGCATAAAATAAATACATTTCAAAAATAAATATAAACATTTTACTTTTTTTATCTTGTTAAAATCTATTCTAAAAAGAATTTAAATCCCTGAAAATGTGTGTAAGTCATAAAACATTCATAATCTATCACGATAACACGAAAATGAATTTTTTTGAGAGTAACTCAATGAAAAGTTGTCAGAAAAAAAAGGCTGTATAGTTTTAACGTATCGAATGTTCGAAGTTGTAATCTTTTTTTGAGAATGAACCGAACTTTCATTTAGATTAAAATTCTACTTCATTTAAACTATTTCCAATCATACTATCAGCAACTTCGGCCAGAAAAAATTCTTAACCCATTAATGCCTGACATTTTTTTTTCCAAAGATATTTTGTATACTGGCTACAAACAGTGTCTAATGGACAGGAAAAATAATAAAAAAAATATTATGTAAAAAATAAATTTTTTATTAAAGAAAGAAAAATCGTCCCTTAAAAGTTGCGATAGACCCCAGAGGGTACATACTTTTTTTACTCAAATTTTTTTCTGCCTACGATATAATATTTAAAAAGACCTTTTATAAGATGAAATAAAACCAGCAATTAACATAAACTGGGAATCTGGGAATAACTTTGAAAACTTAGCTTTTTTCCTTGAGATTGTGAGTAGGGGAAAAAGGACAGTTCTGCGGCGGCAGGCGGTGTGCGGTGGTAACACCGCCTGGGTGCTGGGTGCCTTCCACAGCCACCCCCCCTCCGCCGCCTGTGACCTCCGCTCCGCCGCCTGTGACCTCCCCTCCGCCGCCTGTGACCTCCCCTCCGCCGCCTCCTCCTCCACCACCTCCCACAGCCACCTCCCCAGGGCCGCCGCGAGGATTTTGGTTGTCATGACAACCAATGGTTTGGTTTCTTTGAATTATTTTCGTGAAAGGTTACAAGGGTTTTTCCCGCAAATTTCTGAATATTTCCCGCGAATTTCAGGAACTTAATTTTATTTTAGGTGCTCATGCTGCCATCTATTGAGTGAACGAATTTAATTCTTTTTTTTATTTTCGGACTTTGTCAATTTCCTGAAGCGGGGTTCGAACTCGAACCAAAAGTTTTCCTCTTACTTAACAGACAATCGCGCAAACCAACTAGGCTACGGTGTTCTTATACTCACAAGTGCTAATAGTGATCAGAATATAGTTTAAGATTATATCGCCGTCTGTTGATTATCTGATGATGTTAATTTGCATGCTAATTTATTTTGTAATTCGAACTTTGTCTAATTTTTGCAACTTAGTTTTTGTAACATATCTCAATATAATTTTTGATTTTAAAGAACGATGATGCTACCATCTGTTGATGGAAATTTATTTTTTTTCGAATTTAATTATTTCTTCGAACTTAATTTATTTTTCAAGCCGAAATCGGGCTTTGTCAATGAAAATTAATTTTTTTTTTTATGTTTATAATAATCCGACCCAATGTAATGATTAACTATTTTTTTATTAACCTGCTAATTTATTTAATTAGGAATTAGTCGAATTTAATTAATTTCACACAATCGAATGAGAATTTTATTCAGGAATTCCCTACTTTGCATGTTTTTTCACGAATTTTACCGTTTTTAAGTTTCCCCATACTTTTACAATATCATTTTTAGAACTTTGACGAACGCTTCGCGAATTTAATTATTTTTTCCAACTTGGATTATTTTTTCAAACCGAAATGGAATTTTTTCAGTGAAAATTAATTTTTCATGTTGTTGCTCATCTGACCCAGAGTAATGAATGACTTTTTAATTGTCATCCCATTTTAATTAGTAATTAGTCAAATTTAAAAAAGCCCACACTTCCGAATTTGATTATTTCTATAAAGTTCTGCACATTGCATGTTTTTTCACGAATTTTACTGTTTTTTAACTATGTCCCTGCTTTTACAACTTAATTTTTAAACTTTTTCGCCACTTCAAAATTTTTCATCTAATCTACTATGACTTAATTACCTCTACCCCAAAACAAACTCGACCAACACGACTTCTTATTTCCGACATTAATGAACACATTGATACAAATAATCATTACATACAAGACTGTCAATTACTCACACACAATAGACCACACATTGATTTTTACTACTTTTATCCGATTATACTCAACCCTCGACTTTCATGTGAAACCTCAAACATTCATACAAACCCCTTCAATATCATTCAAACACACATACATCCATTCATTAAGACTCAATTGTTAAATAAAATTTCAAACATCAAGTCAACAAGTCAAAACTTTCATCCATTAAGTGAAAAATAATCATACTCTACTAATAAGAGAAAACTCGGTCGTTAATACATTAAAAATCAAAATCAAATTTTTCACAATGTCGAAGTTGAAAATTAAAATTTTTACAATGTCAAGATTAAAAATCAAAAACGTTTTTTTTTTTTTTGCAACGTCAAAATCAAAAGTTAAAAATTCACCCCATGTTGAAATTAAAGATCGAAATTTATTCTCCAACGTCAAAATTTAAAATCATTTCGATACACTCAAGTTAACATTGGTTTATACATTCGAACAAACAAATTTTTTTACATTCACTATCATTTCACCCAATGAAACTTATAAAACACTTTAACTCACACAACACTTGATAAAAAAAATTAACTATACGAATTATTCTGCATGCAATCAATTGAAATGAAACAAGAAACTTACCTTCTGTTGTGTGAATCACAATGGTGCAACTCCGCAGGAAACAAATCCCATGGTTGATCCTCAAGCAATAAATGGAATCACATTAATTGAGTTATTTTTTACTTTTACAACTCGAATTAACGTAACTCCACTCACGCTATTTTTCGCAACTTTTCCGCCAGCTTGATACGATGTCAACTCCTAAATATCCCGATTTTCAGAGAGGATTTCTCGGCAAGCTTTCCTTGGGTACCTTCTCCATCCACAAAATCCATCCCTTCACATAGAAGTCGAACACTCAAATGGCGTGTAATCAGAAAGATAAGTGAATCATTACTGATAACTGATGACCACGTGACACTTAATCATCACACCCTGACCACAAGCGACCTTTGTCTTATCAGTTCGCGCATGTGCAGAGAGTCTAATAAGACGATTCAAGTTTTCAAACATTTTAATTGGTCACATAAAAGTGATGTCACATTGTTCATTTGTCAAGCTTACCTTAATTTTAAAATCACTTCTCTCTCAGATAGAATGCTCTGTTGATTACTCGATAATGTTAATTTGCATGCTAATTTAATTAGTAGTTTACCAAAGTTAATTAATTCCATCATTAGAAAAATTTAATTATTCTCTTTGTTTTCAGTTATAGCTTTCATCAGAGTAGTGAGTTAGTTCTATTATTTTTCAGGACTCGATTTTTTTCAAGTCAATTGAAATTAATTTTTGTTATGGGAGCGAGCCCACTAACCCGATGTATTTAATTCTTTAATTATTTCATTTCTTTAATCACTTCATTTCTTTAATCACTTTATTTCTCTAATTACTTTTTTCGAACTTAATTTATTTCCAACAGCTGGGCTAACTCGAATTTTACAGTGACTGATTTGGAACTTTGATAATTTTTCAGCGAATTTAATTAGTTCTTAGAGCTTCAATTGTTTTTCTGCTCGAAATGAGATTTTGCCAGTGAAAATTATTTTTTTATGTTTTTGATCATCCGACCCTGCTATAATGAGTAACTAATTTTGAATAAGTCTGCTAATTTAATTGATGATTAAACTTGTAATTAGTCAATTGTAATTTATTTCACCTTATCGAATTTGATTATTTGTACAGAATTTTCAAATTCAAAGTTTTCTAGTTTTCAAAATTTATTTATCTTTCTCCACGGTTCCAAATATTTTTTACCAGTTTAAATATTTAATCATTCTCATACGAACAAAACATTAGAACTTACTCTTAATATTAATTTGGCTGAATCTGTTTCACAGTCATTTCATCATTTCCAGTGTAAGAATTTTTCTGTACTTTATGAATGAATCTAACGAAATTGCACAACAAATGTAGAATCACATGTAGCCTATTACAAAACCTTACATCAAGACCACAGAAAAACATTAACATTACGAAGGTTGCTTACAAGGAGTCATATAGAAAGATACGAAACAATGATACTCGTAAAACACTTTATATCTCAAAACTTTAGTTCCTAAGAGTTCCCTTCCCCGACATTTACCATCACTCTGCATTATTTTGCATGCAATCAATTGAAATGAAACAAGAAACTTACCTTTATGTTGAGTGAATCACAGCGATCTCCTATGAATGAATGGCGAGTAGTAAAAGCAATAAAAGAGATTACACTAAATGAGTTGGTATTTCAATTTACAACAACAAATGATGTAATCTCCCTCATACTTTATTTCGCACATCAACACAAATCCAAAAACAGACATCTCGTGAAATTTGCATCAAAAGTCGGGAGTCAACGAAGATCACAGGAGTCCTTCCGAAACATTTCAACAACCATTTCCATCAAACCCAAGGCTACAAATGATTTATCTTGATCAAATCTGACCTCATGCTGATAACTAAAGATCACATGACGTCTTATCAGCAGCAAGCACATGATCTCTCGAATTCATACTATATGACTAGTGCTAATACTTAAATTTACTTTCGACTTCCAAGTCTTTGTTTCTTTTCTCATAGCATAACATGATTTATATTAAACAAGTTTGCGATAATTATTTGCACTCATTGCGTTACTTACAACTTGTACTTCTATATAAATTATTGTGAATGTGAATTTATCTTAGCTTATTCTTAACAAGTCTGGCAATAATTTATTGCATTCATCTAATTAATTACATGTTATGCTCCTATCTGAATTATTTTGAATGTGAATTTAACAACTTTCACACATATTATACATTGCATTTTTTTTTTTTTTTTCACAATGTTTACTTTTTACATGTTTGAAAGATTTTATGTTGGAAAAAGTTTAGTGTTTATGAAATATCATTGAGGAATACTTTGTGGTAAAAAAAAAATTTCGAACTTCAATTATTTTTACACGAGGTGAGTATCGAACATGCGACCCTCTGATCCAAAAGGCATTTTTCAGTTTTCAAGTATGAGTAATGAATAATCTATATCATTTGATGCATTCTACTTTTTCCCACGACTTCTACATCAGTTTCGTCATAGCTATCACAACTTTGAATTTTCAGCTAATATGCTAACATCCCATAGTTTAATAATTTAATTAACTGCTCCATTAAGCGAATTCCTCTCTATCGAGTTACATTATTTCTACGAAATGCCAAAACTTCAAGTATTGTCAGACTTCTCTCTTTCAATGGAGTTGTGTAAATTATTTATGACTCATAAGTAACAATCCAATCAAGTGAATCTTTAATGAACCAAACACAAAACTTTAACGGGAGGAATAATAGTTCGATCATTCCATCAATAATACTTTATTATTTTTTCTAAGTTTTATATCATGAATATCCGTTTTTTTTTTTTTTTGTATCATGAAGTTTTACATTTCTCGTTAAGTTCAGCTTCAGAAAAATTACCTTTAGTCTTTTTGACTTGGAGAGTTTTTTTTTTTTTTTTTTTTCGCATTTATTTTTCAAAATTTTGCAATGTTATTAGTATATTTTTTTCATCTTAAGTTTTATGAAATTTGCTGAGTTGAATGTAACGTTTGAAATTTTCATACAACATTTTACTGTGTTAGTTCTGGATAATATTTTCTTCTAAGTTTCATTTCATGAGTATAAGTTTTTTTTTTTTTTCGTTTTCAATAAGATCTCATCAAGTTCAGCTTCAGGAAAAATCGAATTTGATTATTTGTACAGAATTTTCAAATTCAAAGTTTTCTAGTTTTCAAAATTTATTTATCTTTCTCCACGGTTCCAAATATTTTTTACCAGTTTAAATATTTAATCATTCTCATACGAACAAAACATTAGAACTTACTCTTAATATTAATTTGGCTGAATCTGTTTCACAGTCATTTCATCATTTCCAGTGTAAGAATTTTTCTGTACTTTATGAATGAATCTAACGAAATTGCACAACAAATGTAGAATCACATGTAGCCTATTACAAAACCTTACATCAAGACCACAGAAAAACATTAACATTACGAAGGTTGCTTACAAGGAGTCATATAGAAAGATACGAAACAATGATACTCGTAAAACACTTTATATCTCAAAACTTTAGTTCCTAAGAGTTCCCTTCCCCGACATTTACCATCACTCTGCATTATTTTGCATGCAATCAATTGAAATGAAACAAGAAACTTACCTTTATGTTGAGTGAATCACAGCGATCTCCTATGAATGAATGGCGAGTAGTAAAAGCAATAAAAGAGATTACACTAAATGAGTTGGTATTTCAATTTACAACAACAAATGATGTAATCTCCCTCATACTTTATTTCGCACATCAACACAAATCCAAAAACAGACATCTCGTGAAATTTGCATCAAAAGTCGGGAGTCAACGAAGATCACAGGAGTCCTTCCGAAACATTTCAACAACCATTTCCATCAAACCCAAGGCTACAAATGATTTATCTTGATCAAATCTGACCTCATGCTGATAACTAAAGATCACATGACGTCTTATCAGCAGCAAGCACATGATCTCTCGAATTCATACTATATGACTAGTGCTAATACTTAAATTTACTTTCGACTTCCAAGTCTTTGTTTCTTTTCTCATAGCATAACATGATTTATATTAAACAAGTTTGCGATAATTATTTGCACTCATTGCGTTACTTACAACTTGTACTTCTATATAAATTATTGTGAATGTGAATTTATCTTAGCTTATTCTTAACAAGTCTGGCAATAATTTATTGCATTCATCTAATTAATTACATGTTATGCTCCTATCTGAATTATTTTGAATGTGAATTTAACAACTTTCACACATATTATACATTGCATTTTTTTTTTTTTTTTCACAATGTTTACTTTTTACATGTTTGAAAGATTTTATGTTGGAAAAAGTTTAGTGTTTATGAAATATCATTGAGGAATACTTTGTGGTAAAAAAAAAATTTCGAACTTCAATTATTTTTACACGAGGTGAGTATCGAACATGCGACCCTCTGATCCAAAAGGCATTTTTCAGTTTTCAAGTATGAGTAATGAATAATCTATATCATTTGATGCATTCTACTTTTTCCCACGACTTCTACATCAGTTTCGTCATAGCTATCACAACTTTGAATTTTCAGCTAATATGCTAACATCCCATAGTTTAATAATTTAATTAACTGCTCCATTAAGCGAATTCCTCTCTATCGAGTTACATTATTTCTACGAAATGCCAAAACTTCAAGTATTGTCAGACTTCTCTCTTTCAATGGAGTTGTGTAAATTATTTATGACTCATAAGTAACAATCCAATCAAGTGAATCTTTAATGAACCAAACACAAAACTTTAACGGGAGGAATAATAGTTCGATCATTCCATCAATAATACTTTATTATTTTTTCTAAGTTTTATATCATGAATATCCGTTTTTTTTTTTTTTTTTGTATCATGAAGTTTTACATTTCTCGTTAAGTTCAGCTTCAGAAAAATTACCTTTAGTCTTTTTGACTTGGAGAGTTTTTTTTTTTTTTTTTTTTCGCATTTATTTTTCAAAATTTTGCAATGTTATTAGTATATTTTTTTCATCTTAAGTTTTATGAAATTTGCTGAGTTGAATGTAACGTTTGAAATTTTCATACAACATTTTACTGTGTTAGTTCTGGATAATATTTTCTTCTAAGTTTCATTTCATGAGTATAAGTTTTTTTTTTTTTTCGTTTTCAATAAGATCTCATCAAGTTCAGCTTCAGGAAAATTGCCTTTAGTCTTTTAGACTTGGAGAGTTATTATTTTTTTTTTCGCATTTATTTTTCGAAATTTTGCAATGTTATTAGTATTTTTTTTTTTTTACATCTTAAGTTTATGAAATTTCCTGAGTTGAATGTAACGTTTGAACAACATTTTATTATGTTAGTTTCAGTTTTATCGTTTCGCCATTAATACTGTATAATATAAGTTTCATTTCATGAGTATAAGTTTTTCTATTTCAATAATATTTTCAGAGGAATATTTTATATTAAGAAAATTCTAACACATTGAATATTATTTTTCTAAAATAATCTTCGTATGTAAACAAATTTTCTTAATATAAAATATTCCTCTGAAAATATTATTGAAATAGAAAAACTTATACTCATGAAATGAAACTTATATTATACAGTATTAATGGCGAAACGATAAAACTGAAACTAACATAATAAAATGTTGTTCAAACGTTACATTCAACTCAGGAAATTTCATAAACTTAAGATGTAAAAAAAAAAAATACTAATAACATTGCAAAATTTCGAAAAATAAATGCGAAAAAAAAAATAATAACTCTCCAAGTCTAAAAGACTAAAGGCAATTTTCCTGAAGCTGAACTTGATGAGATCTTATTGAAAACGAAAAAAAAAAAAAACTTATACTCATGAAATGAAACTTAGAAGAAAATATTATCCAGAACTAACACAGTAAAATGTTGTATGAAAATTTCAAACGTTACATTCAACTCAGCAAATTTCATAAAACTTAAGATGAAAAAAATATACTAATAACATTGCAAAATTTTGAAAAATAAATGCGAAAAAAAAAAAAAAAAAAACTCTCCAAGTCAAAAAGACTAAAGGTAATTTTTCTGAAGCTGAACTTAACGAGAAATGTAAAACTTCATGATACAAAAAAAAAAAAAAAAACGGATATTCATGATATAAAACTTAGAAAAAATAATAAAGTATTATTGATGGAATGATCGAACTATTATTCCTCCCGTTAAAGTTTTGTGTTTGGTTCATTAAAGATTCACTTGATTGGATTGTTACTTATGAGTCATAAATAATTTACACAACTCCATTGAAAGAGAGAAGTCTGACAATACTTGAAGTTTTGGCATTTCGTAGAAATAATGTAACTCGATAGAGAGGAATTCGCTTAATGGAGCAGTTAATTAAATTATTAAACTATGGGATGTTAGCATATTAGCTGAAAATTCAAAGTTGTGATAGCTATGACGAAACTGATGTAGAAGTCGTGGGAAAAAGTAGAATGCATCAAATGATATAGATTATTCATTACTCATACTTGAAAACTGAAAAATGCCTTTTGGATCAGAGGGTCGCATGTTCGATACTCACCTCGTGTAAAAATAATTGAAGTTCGAAATTTTTTTTTTACCACAAAGTATTCCTCAATGATATTTCATAAACACTAAACTTTTTCCAACATAAAATCTTTCAAACATGTAAAAAGTAAACATTGTGAAAAAAAAAAAAAAAATGCAATGTATAATATGTGTGAAAGTTGTTAAATTCACATTCAAAATAATTCAGATAGGAGCATAACATGTAATTAATTAGATGAATGCAATAAATTATTGCCAGACTTGTTAAGAATAAGCTAAGATAAATTCACATTCACAATAATTTATATAGAAGTACAAGTTGTAAGTAACGCAATGAGTGCAAATAATTATCGCAAACTTGTTTAATATAAATCATGTTATGCTATGAGAAAAGAAACAAAGACTTGGAAGTCGAAAGTAAATTTAAGTATTAGCACTAGTCATATAGTATGAATTCGAGAGATCATGTGCTTGCTGCTGATAAGACGTCATGTGATCTTTAGTTATCAGCATGAGGTCAGATTTGATCAAGATAAATCATTTGTAGCCTTGGGTTTGATGGAAATGGTTGTTGAAATGTTTCGGAAGGACTCCTGTGATCTTCGTTGACTCCCGACTTTTGATGCAAATTTCACGAGATGTCTGTTTTTGGATTTGTGTTGATGTGCGAAATAAAGTATGAGGGAGATTACATCATTTGTTGTTGTAAATTGAAATACCAACTCATTTAGTGTAATCTCTTTTATTGCTTTTACTACTCGCCATTCATTCATAGGAGATCGCTGTGATTCACTCAACATAAAGGTAAGTTTCTTGTTTCATTTCAATTGATTGCATGCAAAATAATGCAGAGTGATGGTAAATGTCGGGGAAGGGAACTCTTAGGAACTAAAGTTTTGAGATATAAAGTGTTTTACGAGTATCATTGTTTCGTATCTTTCTATATGACTCCTTGTAAGCAACCTTCGTAATGTTAATGTTTTTCTGTGGTCTTGATGTAAGGTTTTGTAATAGGCTACATGTGATTCTACATTTGTTGTGCAATTTCGTTAGATTCATTCATAAAGTACAGAAAAATTCTTACACTGGAAATGATGAAATGACTGTGAAACAGATTCAGCCAAATTAATATTAAGAGTAAGTTCTAATGTTTTGTTCGTATGAGAATGATTAAATATTTAAACTGGTAAAAAATATTTGGAACCGTGGAGAAAGATAAATAAATTTTGAAAACTAGAAAACTTTGAATTTGAAAATTCTGTACAAATAATCAAATTCGATTTTTCCTGAAGCTGAACTTGATGAGATCTTATTGAAAACGAAAAAAAAAAAAACTTATACTCATGAAATGAAACTTAGAAGAAAATATTATCCAGAACTAACACAGTAAAATGTTGTATGAAAATTTCAAACGTTACATTCAACTCAGCAAATTTCATAAAACTTAAGATGAAAAAAATATACTAATAACATTGCAAAATTTTGAAAAATAAATGCGAAAAAAAAAAAAAAAAAAACTCTCCAAGTCAAAAAGACTAAAGGTAATTTTTCTGAAGCTGAACTTAACGAGAAATGTAAAACTTCATGATACAAAAAAAAAAAAAAAACGGATATTCATGATATAAAACTTAGAAAAAATAATAAAGTATTATTGATGGAATGATCGAACTATTATTCCTCCCGTTAAAGTTTTGTGTTTGGTTCATTAAAGATTCACTTGATTGGATTGTTACTTATGAGTCATAAATAATTTACACAACTCCATTGAAAGAGAGAAGTCTGACAATACTTGAAGTTTTGGCATTTCGTAGAAATAATGTAACTCGATAGAGAGGAATTCGCTTAATGGAGCAGTTAATTAAATTATTAAACTATGGGATGTTAGCATATTAGCTGAAAATTCAAAGTTGTGATAGCTATGACGAAACTGATGTAGAAGTCGTGGGAAAAAGTAGAATGCATCAAATGATATAGATTATTCATTACTCATACTTGAAAACTGAAAAATGCCTTTTGGATCAGAGGGTCGCATGTTCGATACTCACCTCGTGTAAAAATAATTGAAGTTCGAAATTTTTTTTTTACCACAAAGTATTCCTCAATGATATTTCATAAACACTAAACTTTTTCCAACATAAAATCTTTCAAACATGTAAAAAGTAAACATTGTGAAAAAAAAAAAAAAAATGCAATGTATAATATGTGTGAAAGTTGTTAAATTCACATTCAAAATAATTCAGATAGGAGCATAACATGTAATTAATTAGATGAATGCAATAAATTATTGCCAGACTTGTTAAGAATAAGCTAAGATAAATTCACATTCACAATAATTTATATAGAAGTACAAGTTGTAAGTAACGCAATGAGTGCAAATAATTATCGCAAACTTGTTTAATATAAATCATGTTATGCTATGAGAAAAGAAACAAAGACTTGGAAGTCGAAAGTAAATTTAAGTATTAGCACTAGTCATATAGTATGAATTCGAGAGATCATGTGCTTGCTGCTGATAAGACGTCATGTGATCTTTAGTTATCAGCATGAGGTCAGATTTGATCAAGATAAATCATTTGTAGCCTTGGGTTTGATGGAAATGGTTGTTGAAATGTTTCGGAAGGACTCCTGTGATCTTCGTTGACTCCCGACTTTTGATGCAAATTTCACGAGATGTCTGTTTTTGGATTTGTGTTGATGTGCGAAATAAAGTATGAGGGAGATTACATCATTTGTTGTTGTAAATTGAAATACCAACTCATTTAGTGTAATCTCTTTTATTGCTTTTACTACTCGCCATTCATTCATAGGAGATCGCTGTGATTCACTCAACATAAAGGTAAGTTTCTTGTTTCATTTCAATTGATTGCATGCAAAATAATGCAGAGTGATGGTAAATGTCGGGGAAGGGAACTCTTAGGAACTAAAGTTTTGAGATATAAAGTGTTTTACGAGTATCATTGTTTCGTATCTTTCTATATGACTCCTTGTAAGCAACCTTCGTAATGTTAATGTTTTTCTGTGGTCTTGATGTAAGGTTTTGTAATAGGCTACATGTGATTCTACATTTGTTGTGCAATTTCGTTAGATTCATTCATAAAGTACAGAAAAATTCTTACACTGGAAATGATGAAATGACTGTGAAACAGATTCAGCCAAATTAATATTAAGAGTAAGTTCTAATGTTTTGTTCGTATGAGAATGATTAAATATTTAAACTGGTAAAAAATATTTGGAACCGTGGAGAAAGATAAATAAATTTTGAAAACTAGAAAACTTTGAATTTGAAAATTCTGTACAAATAATCAAATTCGATAAGGTGAAATAAATTACAATTGACTAATTACAAGTTTAATCATCAATTAAATTAGCAGACTTATTCAAAATTAGTTACTCATTATAGCAGGGTCGGATGATCAAAAACATAAAAAAATAATTTTCACTGGCAAAATCTCATTTCGAGCAGAAAAACAATTGAAGCTCTAAGAACTAATTAAATTCGCTGAAAAATTATCAAAGTTCCAAATCAGTCACTGTAAAATTCGAGTTAGCCCAGCTGTTGGAAATAAATTAAGTTCGAAAAAAGTAATTAGAGAAATAAAGTGATTAAAGAAATGAAGTGATTAAAGAAATGAAATAATTAAAGAATTAAATACATCGGGTTAGTGGGCTCGCTCCCATAACAAAAATTAATTTCAATTGACTTGAAAAAAATCGAGTCCTGAAAAATAATAGAACTAACTCACTACTCTGATGAAAGCTATAACTGAAAACAAAGAGAATAATTAAATTTTTCTAATGATGGAATTAATTAACTTTGGTAAACTACTAATTAAATTAGCATGCAAATTAACATTATCGAGTAATCAACAGAGCATTCTATCTGAGAGAGAAGTGATTTTAAAATTAAGGTAAGCTTGACAAATGAACAATGTGACATCACTTTTATGTGACCAATTAAAATGTTTGAAAACTTGAATCGTCTTATTAGACTCTCTGCACATGCGCGAACTGATAAGACAAAGGTCGCTTGTGGTCAGGGTGTGATGATTAAGTGTCACGTGGTCATCAGTTATCAGTAATGATTCACTTATCTTTCTGATTACACGCCATTTGAGTGTTCGACTTCTATGTGAAGGGATGGATTTTGTGGATGGAGAAGGTACCCAAGGAAAGCTTGCCGAGAAATCCTCTCTGAAAATCGGGATATTTAGGAGTTGACATCGTATCAAGCTGGCGGAAAAGTTGCGAAAAATAGCGTGAGTGGAGTTACGTTAATTCGAGTTGTAAAAGTAAAAAATAACTCAATTAATGTGATTCCATTTATTGCTTGAGGATCAACCATGGGATTTGTTTCCTGCGGAGTTGCACCATTGTGATTCACACAACAGAAGGTAAGTTTCTTGTTTCATTTCAATTGATTGCATGCAGAATAATTCGTATAGTTAATTTTTTTTATCAAGTGTTGTGTGAGTTAAAGTGTTTTATAAGTTTCATTGGGTGAAATGATAGTGAATGTAAAAAAATTTGTTTGTTCGAATGTATAAACCAATGTTAACTTGAGTGTATCGAAATGATTTTAAATTTTGACGTTGGAGAATAAATTTCGATCTTTAATTTCAACATGGGGTGAATTTTTAACTTTTGATTTTGACGTTGCAAAAAAAAAAAAAACGTTTTTGATTTTTAATCTTGACATTGTAAAAATTTTAATTTTCAACTTCGACATTGTGAAAAATTTGATTTTGATTTTTAATGTATTAACGACCGAGTTTTCTCTTATTAGTAGAGTATGATTATTTTTCACTTAATGGATGAAAGTTTTGACTTGTTGACTTGATGTTTGAAATTTTATTTAACAATTGAGTCTTAATGAATGGATGTATGTGTGTTTGAATGATATTGAAGGGGTTTGTATGAATGTTTGAGGTTTCACATGAAAGTCGAGGGTTGAGTATAATCGGATAAAAGTAGTAAAAATCAATGTGTGGTCTATTGTGTGTGAGTAATTGACAGTCTTGTATGTAATGATTATTTGTATCAATGTGTTCATTAATGTCGGAAATAAGAAGTCGTGTTGGTCGAGTTTGTTTTGGGGTAGAGGTAATTAAGTCATAGTAGATTAGATGAAAAATTTTGAAGTGGGGAAAAAGTTTAAAAATTAAGTTGTAAAAGCAGGGACATAGTTAAAAAACAGTAAAATTCGTGAAAAAACATGCAATGTGCAGAACTTTATAGAAATAATCAAATTCGGAAGTGTGGGCTTTTTTAAATTTGACTAATTACTAATTAAAATGGGATGACAATTAAAAAGTCATTCATTACTCTGGGTCAGATGAGCAACAACATGAAAAATTAATTTTCACTGAAAAAATTCCATTTCGGTTTGAAAAAATAATCCAAGTTGGAAAAAATAATTAAATTCGCGAAGCGTTCGTCAAAGTTCTAAAAATGATATTGTAAAAGTATGGGGAAACTTAAAAACGGTAAAATTCGTGAAAAAACATGCAAAGTAGGGAATTCCTGAATAAAATTCTCATTCGATTGTGTGAAATTAATTAAATTCGACTAATTCCTAATTAAATAAATTAGCAGGTTAATAAAAAAATAGTTAATCATTACATTGGGTCGGATTATTATAAACATAAAAAAAAAAATTAATTTTCATTGACAAAGCCCGATTTCGGCTTGAAAAATAAATTAAGTTCGAAGAAATAATTAAATTCGAAAAAAAAATAAATTTCCATCAACAGATGGTAGCATCATCGTTCTTTAAAATCAAAAATTATATTGAGATATGTTACAAAAACTAAGTTGCAAAAATTAGACAAAGTTCGAATTACAAAATAAATTAGCATGCAAATTAACATCATCAGATAATCAACAGACGGCGATATAATCTTAAACTATATTCTGATCACTATTAGCACTTGTGAGTATAAGAACACCGTAGCCTAGTTGGTTTGCGCGATTGTCTGTTAAGTAAGAGGAAAACTTTTGGTTCGAGTTCGAACCCCGCTTCAGGAAATTGACAAAGTCCGAAAATAAAAAAAAGAATTAAATTCGTTCACTCAATAGATGGCAGCATGAGCACCTAAAATAAAATTAAGTTCCTGAAATTCGCGGGAAATATTCAGAAATTTGCGGGAAAAACCCTTGTAACCTTTCACGAAAATAATTCAAAGAAACCAAACCATTGGTTGTCATGACAACCAAAATCCTCGCGGCGGCCCTGGGGAGGTGGCTGTGGGAGGTGGTGGAGGAGGAGGCGGCGGAGGGGAGGTCACAGGCGGCGGAGGGGAGGTCACAGGCGGCGGAGCGGAGGTCACAGGCGGCGGAGGGGGGGTGGCTGTGGAAGGCACCCAGCACCCAGGCGGTGTTACCACCGCACACCGCCTGCCGCCGCAGAACTGTCCTTTTTCCCCTACTAACGATGTCATTTTTGATAAAGATCATTTTGAAACTGCTACAGAACGCACTTTAGAATGGTTATGTGCTGCAATCTGTTAATAACGAATTGAAACAATACCAAGGTACTCATTGAACACCATTAGTTGATTGAAATGTTCATTTTGGGGAAATTCAGACCCCTTTTTGGACCGTCCCTAAAAAGGGACGCTAGGCATTAATGGGTTAATTAAAAAATATTTAGTTACCAATGAACTGCTACAAATAATCATTTTCTCCTCAAACTTTAAACTTATAAACTCTTGAAATATTATTGTAGGTAATGTTTTATGATATTTGTTAATTCGGGCACGAATCTTTGAACAACAATTTCACCACAGAAATTAAAGCTTTTTTACGTGCGAAATATTAGATATCTTTTTTAAAATGATCTTCACCCAATCTTCATCAATATTGATGTGGTAGCATCAATGACATACAGTCAAGCCCGCTTAGTAGAATATCGGTTAAAAGAATATCCCGCTTAATATAAAACATTTTCAATGCATCAAATCGCAGTAATGCATTATTTTCATCACGGATAATGGAATATACCACTTATTAGGATAGTTTTTCGTGGCAAAATAGCTATTCCATTAAGCGGGCTCGACTGTATTTACAAAAAAAAGAAGTATTTAAATAAAGGGGGAAGTCAAATTAACAAAGTTGCATGTAGCCTTCAGTTTCTCTTGTTTTCATGATAATAACTTGCACTGTATTGAAAAATTTCAAAATCTATAACGTTGTATTTCCTATAGTTACTCTGTGGCACGAAGGTTTTGATTCATTTCTAATAGAATATTATTTAAATTCACATTTGCAATGAAAAACGAGGCAAATGAATGGTTCTTTTGGTAGCCTCTACGCCTGAAATATCCTCCAATTACAAACAACAGAACTGCAGCAAAGTAAAAGCATTTTATGTGTTGAGTCGGGAAAAAAGAATACATTTAAATCGACATCGGTAAAACGAGAACGCATACTAGTGTCAGAAATATTGCCATGCCGATGCTGAAATTCCGAAGTTCGTCTCTCAAAATTCCAGCGAATTTATCTTTTGAGAAGACTCTTTGTATGCTAATAAAGGTGACAGACGAATTGCTGCCGAAGCATTTGCATACTCTCTCATCGCCAGAGAACAAGAAACTGCTGTTCCAACGACAGGTGGTTTCTGAATCTATTCAGACTATCAGTGTCGCACGCAATTTGTATCCAAATTCCGAAAGTTTGAACTTTAAACAATATCCAATAATGCGAATTGACTCGAAATTATTCGAAAGCTGTGTTTTCAGAACCTTTCTGTTGTTCGGCGGCGCACAAAAGAAGTGGATTTCGTGCATTTCGAGAGTGCGTATAATTTTACGCTACGGCAGCTCCATATTTGAAACATTCTGCGTCGAAATTGAACGCTTTCATTTGCCGCTACTGTGACCGTGACTGCATCAGGTCGCCCGTGACTGTTCCAATGTTCCAATGCCTGGAAAAGTGCCTCTTTTTTTAAAGCTAATTTATTTTTCGATCGAATTAATACGTACTTTATCATCATGCGTTCACATTCTAATGATATTTCCGAAATGCATCGCACGAATCCTATTTGTTTCACGTCATGGCTGTGAAAAGTCTTCCTCTTGCTGCAAGAATTGCTATTCCAAGTGTGATAGGTCATCTCTAAAGAGGAAAAAAAGTTTCGAAATAATTAAGTTTAGTTCCTGCTCTAAGAAGAATTTAAAATCCTGGAAAAAAAAAAAACAATTCTCTGCAATTACGAAAGTAGCTAAAAAATAAGTAAAATAAGCAGTTAAAATTAGGCAATATTTAATAACTTCAATTAATTGTACCTGCTCCGTCATAAAAAGAAAGAAAACTTAATGATTCGCTAGAAATATTTTACGTAGTCAAATTTATTTACCTTTAATTACTTTTAAAAGCTATCATTATACGTGTTCTGTTCTGTCAGTTTGGTAGGTTTTGCAATCGTTGTCAGAAATAAAAATGAACAATAATAAATACAAAGACAAACGTTAGTAATCCTAACAAATTAATTTCAAGTCTGAAATTAAGCATAAAATTATGGATTATGAAATTTTCAAACTTTTCGACCTTACCGAATAATCCAGGATCTCAGAGGTTTTTTTTTTTTTTTTTTCCGATTCAAATCATCAGTTTAAAAGCTTCTTACCCCTCCCCCCTCCCCCTACATTTGTTAATTTTCTTACTAACCCTACGTGTTATTTGATAATGATTTAACATGAAAGTATTATCTTTTTATTTTAATGTGACCTAAATTTTCTTTTTGAGTGTCGATTTATTTTTGCTTGAACGCTAAAGAAATCAACGCTTTGACGAATTTGGTATGGAATTCAATCAAGTCCCGGAAGATATTATTGGCAAAAGTTTCATTCGCGACATTGCAAATTAGCTCTACCCCGATTTTAAGAATTCTTTGAACAACAAAGAATATAATCTTCTAGCTTTACACCAAAAAGGGAGAACAACTATACTACAAAAAATAAACTGTTGTTTTTACAGTATAAGACTGGCAGTCAAGTTTCCAATTTAAAACTGTAAAATGGACTGTAATAAACTGTAAAACTAGGAATTTTAGTTTCTTACTGTAAAGTTAGCAATTTTACAGTTTATTGCTGTAAAACTTAGCTGTATTATACTCTAAAAACAGCAGTATAATACTGGCAGCAGAGGTTTTAGTTTAAAACTGTAAAATGTACGGTAGTAAACTGCAAAATTAGCAATTTTAGTTTATTACTGTAAAGCTGGCAATTTTACTGTTTATTACAGTAAAATTAGCCATTTTTAGAGTTTATTACTATAAAATTAGCTGTATTATACTGTAAAAACAACATTCATTTCTTACCGTGTATAATTTGTAAATTAAATTTTCTCGAAATTCTTACCACGATTTCATCTCCCGTCAGAGCTGTTAAGAATTAATCTTCTGGCGTTTAAGATTCAAGATTTAAGCATACCATATCAGACTATCACTCTGAGAAAGAAATAACGAAAAATAAAGATACATGTCACCAAAAGTCGCTTATACTCAAAAAGATTCAATTGATCTCGTTATTCTGGCTATTCATTTTAAGAAAAATGGAAGGAAAAAAATCTATTTTCGTTGTGTTGGAAAGCTACAAATCAATAGTTTTTCAAATTAAGAAAATACATCTTGGACTTTATATAAAAGCATAATCTCTCATCTTTCATTATAAAATACCCTACTAAAGTATTAGTAAAATTTCTTTAGAGTGTTTATTTTAGCAATATTAGAGAAAAACAGTCGCTACAAATGTTGTTTTGTGAGACTAAACAGTTATCGTTTTTTGAAATCGAACTTTCTATGTATACTATTGCAATTTACGTGAATTTACTCACTCTAACTTTGAACTATATTGCGGTTGATTTTGCGATGCTTCACATTTTTATCACATATTTTCAAAATTAGAAGAAAACGTAAGCCCAGTACTTCACTCAATGTGTTATGGCAAAAATTTTTAATTAGTTTCAATTTTAGAAAAATAGTTCGCAACACTATACGCAGCAAATTGTAAAATGCAACAAATCTAAATACAAATATACTTCGAAATGCTGATTTAAAGTTGTTAAAGTCCAACTAATCTTTTAACCCATTAATGCCTAGCGTCAATTTTTTAGGACGGTCCAAAAAAGGGTTTGAATTTCCCCAAAATGAACATTTCAACCAAATAATAGTGTTCAATTCGTACCTCGGTATTGTTTCAATTCGTTATTAACAGATTGCAGCACATAACCATTGTAAAGTGTGTTCTGTAGCAGTTTTGATATGACCTTTATCAAAAATTACATCGTTCACAATCTCAAGAAAAAAAGCTAAGTTTTCAAAGTTACTCCCAGCTCCCCAGTTTATGTCAATTGCTGATTTTATTTCTTCTTATAAAATGTTTTTTTTAATATTATATCGTAGGCAGAAAAAATTTTCAGTAAAAAAAGGTATGTACCTTCTAGGGTCTATCGTAACTTTCGAGGAACGATTTTTCTTTAATTAATAAAACAATTATTTTTTTACATAATATTTTTTTATTATTTTTTCTGTCCATTAAACACCGTTTGTAACCAGTATACAAAATATCTTTGGAAAAAAAAAATGTCAGGCATGAATGGGTTAAAGTATATTATATTTATTTATCAGGTCTCATTTTTCATACATGGTGAATATCTATTAGTTAGTTGTACTTATTTATAAAATGACGAAGAGTACAACATTGTAATTTTTACTCCATGTCTCAAAGTAAACTTGTGCAGACTCCAAATTAGGCCAAGCTTTTTTGTGTACTAAGTTACACAAAACTATGCATGAATTTTACATAATACACAAACTAAAATGTTCATTTTATTTTTTAAGTATGTAACGGAATTTCAAATAGTAGAACTAATTAACTCAACTGGACTGCATTACATATTTATTTACAATATATTTACAAAATAAACTTTTAAACGCCATTGAAATATAACCTGCTTAACATAAGAGAAATATAGCATTACTTTAAGTTTTCTTCAGTGCGCATAACAACGCTATGAAAGAAAACTACATCTACAGATAAATAAATGCCGTATCTGGTTTAATGCGATGTTTAATTTATTACGTTTGAAATTCAGATTTAGTAAGTGATGAGAGATCAGGCGAGCGCAGCTCTTGGAATTTTTCGTTTATTTTTTTTTTTCCAATTTTTGTGAACTTTACTAATTAGATAACATTTGGGTTATTTTTTGTGAAAATGCGCTCCGAAGGATTTCTACACCTCCTTTATTGGTTATTATGATCTGTTTTAAATTGAAAACAAAACCGAAAAATAAAACAAATAAATCACTTAATACACATTTCCGTAAAGTCGTTTAAGGTAAATTTGAGCCGCGTAGGTTAACTTTGAGCCATTTCAACTCATTTTTTACGTTTGACGTAAAAGAGCAAAAAAAAAAAACTAGAAGGTCCAGTAGCTTACCCTTCTGTCCAACGTTGAGAAAGATGCTTGATCATTTGTATTTTTCAAAAGAAGATTGACAACACACACACATTGTACATAGCTCATTGCATCTTTCAAGAATTCTGAAATTACTGTTTGGATGCCATTTCAAAGGGTTTAATACTTTTTCTCTGCGTTGTCTATTGGGTCATTCTATAGAAATGTCAACCTCTACCTCAGAAAAAAAAACATTTTCTCACAGCAAAATTAGGACCTATCATTTTATTCAGCAACCTTTTAAAGATATAAATCTAGAAACAGTTTACAAAAATTACATTTGGTATTTTTCTTGTAGCTCCTTTCGTGCATGGTTGTAGAAAAGGCTTAGTAGTATATGCAAAACACATAGGTCAGAGTTTTCTTGAATAACGTACAAATTTGCGTTCTTTTTTTTAAACTATGTGTAAGATTTGGGTCGACTAAAAGAGAGTTATTTTTACGCAATATATAGACTAAAAATTTTAATGAGTTTGATTAATAGATAGTTTTATATTGTGCTAGTCATAAAAGAGTCCTAACTTACAAAATCACAAATTCAAACTCACATGGAAATTTGTTTTACCGCAGCCATAGTAACACTCGCACAGGGACAAGCGATAGAAAAAAATAGATATTGCAGCGTAGAACTTTGAGGCGATTAAGTTTTAACGTTGAATATGTTAATTGTTTTTTCTTCTTTTCTTTATCAACATCACCAATAAATTCATTTGCATCAAGATGTGTATTTTTTAAATTTAATATTTGAAAATTATTCTCTTCTGCATTTTTATTTCCAACTCTAGAGATGTGCCATTTTCAATTTTAAAACTAAGCCAAAACATTAAATGAGTAAAAAAAAATATTTCTTACATCTGTAACATACTTAAAAAGCGTAAAATATTTGTTCTAAGTATAGTAGACATAAATTTATTAAAGTGACTAACGTAACAGTTGAACTGTGTCTAAATTAATAGTTTAGATGTGACAAACTTAAAATTTTAAAAACGACTGCTATTATTTAAAACCAATTTTTTTGTTCGCTTCATTTACAATTTTGAAGGAAGAGACATGCGAAATTTAGTAGAACTATTTAGCTTGCAAAATATCTTCAGTATTTTTAATAATGTAGACCTTCTATGCATGTAAAGAAATTCTAATTTGCAGAAGACCTATTATTTTTTAAAAGGAAGAATATGTAAAGCAAAATGAGTACACTGCTGAATATGCATTCAACAAAGAATCTAGAGATTTGAGAAAGTAGAAAGACGATCTTGACGAAAGAGAGCTTTTATATTTTATAAGGAATATCTCCACTAATAATAAAAATGTAGTAATGACAGCTCATTAGAAATATTTGAAGATATTACATGCAACAGTGACAGTAAACGTTGCTCTTGCATAGTAGACAAAATGCATTAACGACGATTTAGAAATTTAAACATTTGCGGTGATATCTGGAACTAAAATGCATTGTGTACGAAATGTTTAAACATTTTGTGTAGCATTAAATTTTAACTCAGGAAAAAACATCATATTCGTTTAACGACTCAGTAAACCTTAAAGAGTATTATGTCATTGGATAGTACTACGGAGTTTCTTATGACGATAACTAGTATATTGGTAGAATACAAGAAACTAGGGTATACTATTGGTGAAACTATCAACTTATAAAAAGTTATTTTTTTAAAAGAAAGATATTTGAGATTTAACTACTCTAAAGCTGATTTCATGCAGTTAGGACACTGCAAAAAAATAAACTGTTATTTTTAGAGTCTAATACTGGAGGCAGAGGTTTTACAGTAATAAACTTTTTTTTTTTTTTTTTCAAAAAATACGCCTTCCTTTTGTACATATTCAACAATGTTAAATTTAACAAATTACGGGATGACGTACGTGAAAAGTACAAAACAACCCACATGGGTAAACATTTAATTTGGTATATACACAAGAAAAATAATTTTGGTTAAAAATAAATTAAAATAAAAATATAAGTAAAATATTTACATAAAGGTAAAGGGAAAAAATAAATAAATAAAATAAATGAAAAAAAAAAGGAATTAAAGGAATAAATAATAAAATATATAAATAAAAAAACTAAATGAAAAAAAAATATATATATATATATAAATAATAAAACATTATAATTAAAGAAAAAAAAGAAATGTAGATAATTAAAAAAAATAAACAGAAGAAATAACAAGAAAAAGGTGCAGTTAATAGTATTGACATTAAGAAAAAAAATATATATTATCCGAAAAGAAACTGCTCGTGGTTTATTAGAAAAGAAATAAGAGCAGTAATTTTCTTTTTTGCTGCAGGAAACGAATAATAGTTTTTTAAGTCTTGAGTCCAATTGCCTGTAGAACGAAGATGGAATGAAGAAGTATGAATACAATGCTGTATGTAATGTTGAGGATTTCCAGGTGCTTTGCATCTGTAGAGATCAGTATTTCTTAGGTGGAATCTTTTTAGGCACGAAGGAAATGGACCATGGCCAGTAAAGAAAAATACTTCATGTCTGTCTAAATTCAAAGGAGTAAATTTAACTTTGGAACGGATTTTATAGATTTCTCTTCCTGTAAGTTCTTGATCCCAACGTTTTTGCCAATCAGTCAATAAGTCTTGCAATAATTTATGCTTTGCAGAACTTCTTGGAAATGGTAAAGAATATTGTTTTGTTGGTACTAATAATCCATTTGCTGTTTGATTTGCTAGAAAATCAGCTCTATTGTTTCCATCAGCGTTTGAATGACCTTATTTCCAAAAAAATTTTATAGAATGGTGATTAATACGTTGCTGTTGGATTTCAGCTATTAATGAATTTGTTGGGTTTAGATTACTAATGGATTTGATGACTGATTGGCTATCACTATACATAATTGATGGTAAATTATTATGAGTTACAGTAATAAACTGTAAAATTTGCAATTTTACAGTTTATTACCATAAAATTAGCTATATTATGCTGTAAAAACAACAGCCTAATACTGGCAGCAGAGGTTCCAGTTTAAAACTGTAAAATGCACAGTAATAAACTAAAATTAGGAGTTTTACGGTTTATTACTATAAAATTAGCTGTATTATACTGTAAAAACAGCTCTTTTTTTTACAGTACAAAAGCATCTTTTTTTGACACATTCAAATTCAGTTAATTAATGGGAAACTCCCCATTTAATTTCTTGCACTGATTTTATATAAAATGAGAAAGAAAAGAACCATAAAATGCAACATAAACAAGTTCCTAAAAAGTGTAAAAGTTGTGTAAGAGACAGATTAGGTACAACAGGTTTTTTTATATGTGTGCCTTGCTTGTTATTTGATGGTCACGTTAGTCACGTAATGTCAGTCACACAGTCGTAAGTAAAAGTCCCGCTAAGGACCAACAAAAAAATGTTTAGTAAGTGCGTAATATGTTTTTAAAGTAAGCTGTTTATATTTTTAATACTTCAGTCAATTTTTTGAATGCCTGCTTAACTTTCAGAAAAATTTGCGTCATAGCTTGAGCAAATAATTTCAGTGAAACTTTTGCTCGGAAATTTATGAGCAACAGTCTAAATAAAATTATTTCAGAAATAATTAAATCATTGTTTGTTGAAAGTTTTAATGCAGTAGTACGAAAAATAAAGTTTAATAATAAGTAATACTAATAATTTTAATTAGTATACTTAAAACTAATTGCTCTATAAATAATTGTGATATTTCAGTTTCAAAATTTAACAGACTAATTTTCCAAAATGAAAGATATTGTTGGGAGGAACTGCACACTGATAAGTTTTTTTTTAAAACAATAAAATTTGAAAACATTGTTGCGTAAAATGTTAAATGCAGTGGTACAAAAAATAAATAGGAAATACAAATAATTTTAATTAGTTTATTTAAAAAAAATTCTCTTTAAGTAGTATTTAATTTCAAATTTTAACGCACAGACCAATATTCCAAAAGCAAAGACAATATTGCGAGTAACTGCACACTACTAACAAGTTTTTTTCATAATAAAATTTTGAAAACATTTCATATTCGTGTTGCATCAAATACTAAAGATTTAGTGGAAGAAAAAGTAATTTGTTTTAAATACGTCATTAGGATAAGACTGTTCACAAGGTAATTTTTGAAAAAAATTACGGAAAAAGAAGAAAATAGTTTGTCATTAAAATTCATCCATATAGTTAAACCAAGAAATTTAATATTTACTATGACTTCTAACCAACAGATTTTTTTTTACATAAAAGGTATAAGAAATTAATTAGAAAACGAATAGGATTCCATTCATTTTCATTACTTGAATTTGCAACGCGATTTGACAACAAATAAGAAATCTTCCACTAATACCGCTCTCGACACAGTTCAACTAAAAACGATTTGCCGCAAATTCAAAGAAACTATTTACTGAGTAACTATCTCAGCTCTTTGTACATCTTCGTGTAAAGAATCGTTCGTCAAACAAATATGCGTGAGAAAACCTAAAAATAAATCAACAGTCCATAAATATTTCCATGCGTGCATATAATAAACACTTTCATAAATTTACACTTACTATACAATCATGCGTTAGTCTTCAAAAACTGACTGCCTGTGTAATAGTAGCAATTTATTTCGATTTGGTTAAATTGTAAGCAGTTCCAAAGGCGAGGGACATTTTGAAATTGAAAGAGAAAGCAAATTCTTCAATGTCAAAAGAATTTCATGCGAGGAATGTTTTAAAAGCTTCTTCAGACGATTTTTTATTCCCCCCTTCCATTTCTCCTGCAAGCCCTCGCCGCGGAATTTTGTGGGTAAGGTAAGCAAAGGAGGAGCGGGGGAAAAATGGATGGCATAAAATGCAAAGTGGAAAATAAGGTTTTATATTCAAAAGGTTTGTAGTAGACTTTTTCTAAATTGTTTTTGTGAACGACCCTTACGTTCCATCAGTTCTTCTTTCCTTCTTTATCTTGTTGCCAGTGGCAAGTTTGGATCGGTGAAGGAAAATAATAATAAAAAAAAAGTGGGAGGCTCAGGTGAGTCTTCCATTTCGAGCAATAATTAAATATCGCTCGTATGAATGATACGTGTTATTTGGAAATGAATCGTATTTAGAGAGCTAAATATTTTTCTCAAAACTAAAAAGGATTGCGTAATAAAAATATTTTCGAATCTTAACATGGAGCAAGACAAATTGGCGAAAAAAAAAATCGCTTTGCTTAAATTGCTGTTGATATTTTTGCTCTTCGTGCTTAAATTCACATTTTAATTTAGCTTTTACTGGCTCTTAGTGACATGATTTGTTTATGTAGCTGAGTATACGTTTTATTGGCTAAATTTAAGTATTAGGTGAATTATTTTTAATGGAACTTTTAGTCTTTGGGGTTCTTAAATAAATATTTAATTTATTTTTTAAAAAAAACTAACATAAAACATGTTAAATTAGCGAAAAAAAATCACTTTACTTAAATTGCTGTTGTTAGTTTTGCACTTGCAAATTAAATAAACATTTAATTTATTGAAAAAATATTAACATTAAACCTGCTAAGTTCACGAAAAAAAATCGTTTTGCTTAAATTTCCGTAGCTATTTTTACACCTCATGCTTTAATTCACATTTTAATGGAGCATTTACTGGCTCTTAGTGACATGTTTATGTAGCAGAGTATACGTTTGATGGGCTGAATTTAATTGTTTGGTGGATTATTTTTCTTTTTAATGGAATTGTTAGTCCTGTGAAGTTTTTTTTAAATAAACATTTAATTTTAAATTTCAGCTACATTGTGTTTTGCAACGTTTAAAAACTAAGATAAGCACATTGTTTCAACAAGTTTTGTGAAAATTCATGAAAATGTGACAAGTGTTCTACGTTATGTGTGATAATTCTCTCATTTTCAAATGTCGAGAATATCGCATACGATACTTTTGTGTTGAACGTTTTAATCTTCACATCTCATTTATTTTGATTCAGTTCTTGATTCATAGATGACAAACTAACGAATATTCTAGTAAGCCTATAAGGTTTCTTGTACCAGAAAACCCAAAGCAAATAAAAAAAAAAAGAATTTTTGTAATTCAAAAAATTTTAACACAGACAATGTGTTAGAGTGTTCAACTATTTATCAGTGCAGCAACAAAAATAAATGTTGTTACCTAAACCACTCGGGTACTGCACCTGAGTAGATGAATCTACTCAATTAAGGCAGAATTGGCAAGGTTTCCGTTTTTACGAGCACTATTAAGCTAGAAGTATATTTTAGCTCAACACTCATGCCATGGGATCTGTTGAAATGACATCCATCCATTCACACAGATAAAAAACAAAGACAGGAGAGAGTGAAAGTACGTCTATGGCTGAACCAGAATTCGAACCCAGGACCTCTCCATGCCAGTCAGACTTCTCTGACCACTATGCAAGATGGTAGGTACAAAAAATATAAAAATAAAATAAACTCTTTATTTTGACTACAAAAATATAGAAATAATAGCAAAGCAAAATGACAAACTTCAAAACAAGGACAAAAAACTATTTTAAAAGAGCTTGAAAGGCTAGACAAATTCATTAATCGATTAGATAGAGTTATGTCTTTGCTTCCCATTTTGCTACTTGTTTCCTTTAACAAAAGTAGAATTATAAAAAAAAAAAAAAAGATCTTAATCTAATTTATTTATTTCTGCATATTAGACATATGGGCGATTCGCTGTAACCTCGTTATTTTTCACACGAAATCTGCCCGGGCATGGTTTTGTGAAATGTTCGTATAATTACAATGCTATTGATCAGAAAATGATTCTATTACTTTGGGTTGAAAGAGGGGCAGTTGAAGTTTGTGTTTTTCTGATAAATCATGAATGGGGTAAGTCCCTGCCTTGTATAACTAGGCAGGGGACTGTGCCAGGTGACTGTTTTTGCTCTTTGTTGCGTAATATCTGCAAAACTATTGGAACATAATTATTTACGAGACTACCTATAAATTTAGGCACAAATCGTGGACATAATAACTAATATGTTTCATAATTAAACTAATTGATATTAATAAAATCATTTCCCAGATAACTTTTCACAACGACCCTGACGCGTACTTTCATCACAAATGTGGCTCTCAGACTAAACATAGTATCGTTTCAACTCCATTCTCAGCAATTTCAGCAATTCACACTGATTACTTTAAACTTCATGACAAAAAACATTTGCAAGAGTAAAAGATTTTTTTCGATTGGAGCTTTAAATTTGTGGCAGGGAACTGTTTGAAAAAACTCCGGACAGAATATTCATGATAATTTTAAGTTTTAGAAATACGTAATTAGACCTTATTTCTTAAAAAAGATATAGTTGCATTATTCTATTTTTAGATATTAATTGCCAAATTTATGTAGTGTTAATAGGTTTTTTTGAAATATTGCCTTTAAGTGTTAAACTATTGGATTGGGACAGCCAGGGGCCTGTGTTTTTGGTGCTTAGATAATTTCTAGAAAAAAAAATTGTTATCGCTCCAAATACAATTGGGCTACAAAGTATTAATGCTTTACTTGTATTAAGAGCAATAATTACTTTATTATTATTACACTTTATTATTTTTAAAATACTCGCTCCGGAGAGAGAATTACGGGAAATATCCCATATGTATATCGAATAAATCATTTTCAAAATATTCATACAAATACTGTCCCACAGTGAAAAAGATGATTTTACCCTGAGTTACGATTTAAACTGATATAATAAATATTTAATTTTTTAGAGTTAACTACAAAACATGCTTCGAATACAAAAATATAGAATTTATTAATGTTTTTTGCTTCTTTTACTATGAAAGAAAGAATTTGGACATTTCTTCAGGTAAATCACAACTATATGTTGATGGATTTTAGGGCATATAAACTTCGCGAATATTTATTCAATAGTTTTGAAAATCAGAGGGAAAACAGAGTATCATAAAGTATAGTTGAACCTTTAGTATGAATGATAGTATTAAGTATATTTGCACAGAAAAAACTCTCTAAAAGCGTATTTTTTAGTTTTTTTAAACTATAATTAAATTATTGATTTCTGAGATTATTTCTGAAAAAAAGAAACTATTTACAGAAGTATTTTGAAACTAATATTTTGTCAAGTCCATTGGTTCACAACTGCAAATCTATGCAAATGAAATATTTACCAGTAGCCATTTCCATTTCAGTTGAAAAAGAACAGTGTAATTATAATTGTATAAACAGTGTATTTTAAAGGTGAGTTATTTAATTCAATGTCAATTCCGTTACCATTTTTTTTTGAGTTAGTTAAAAATATGTAAGTATCGCTTTTTTTTTTTTTTTTTTTGCATGAATATATTCTTTAGTTAATTTTTGAAGTAAAAAAAAAAATTCCTGTTATCAGAAATTAGCAAATAGGGTTTAGAAGATTACATTGTTGGAACTGTCAAATCCGTTACCATGCTACAGATAACGAATTTGACGGTTCTTCCTAATGTAGGCTAAGTTGTCTTTATTTCAATTCGAATTCCCACCAAGCGTTAAAAATATTATGCTCTTCGTTAAAGAGAAACAAAGCTAAACATTTCAGTTAAGTTTTTTAATTTTATTTATTTATTTATTTATTTATTACAATTGCAAATATTATTCAAATCCTTATGGATTTAATAAATTAACCTGCGCTGTTGAGGAAAATAATTCACAAAAGATATATAAACAAAAAGTGTTTGATTAATGATGTTTTCATGTACATCTAAAAATATATATGAGCAATTATTAAACTTTTAACGAGGTTTTTTTTTTAATTGAGTTCCTTAAGCATATGAACTTAATGAAAATAACCCAAAAAAGCTTCTATTCTTTAGAAATTATTTTATTACTCATCAATTACGTACATTTTAATACTTGATGCAGTGTACTTTATACTATGACATTTATATAAGTTGCAAAGATATAAACGAGCATGAATGATATTTTTCACCTAATAATCGTTAATTTCGTATAATTCTTATAATTGGCAATTTTCTTTCACTAAAGGTAATTCTTATTATAATAAACGTTAATTTGGTATACTTATTACATTTGTTAAACTTTTTGCTTTTACTGAAAACATTAACGAATGATGTCTAATTAAATGCTTTACGTTTCGGTAGATCTATTTTTTCAAGAGACAGTGAAGACTATAATGAATTAATGAAAAGCGACAATTTCATTTTGTGTAAGTCTCTTCAGAATAAATATTTAATAAGTCCTTTCATTTAATAAACTATTTTGAAGATGTATTTATTGTATTTCTGATTATATTCTTGAAATCTTATTTGTCTTCGTTTTCTCTGACGGCAATGAAACAGCAAAAGAGTTCTTAGCACAAATGTTTTTTATTGTTCATTATTTAATGTTAATTTTTGCTTTCATCCCCCATATTTAATGAAATAAACAGCAAATGATATCATATGAAATGTTTCACTTTTCCTATTTATTTTCGTACATTTCAACCATCAGGTTTACACAAATTGCTTTTCATTAAATTTTAAAAGCATAATTTATTTGTTCCGTCTCTAGATTTTTATTCTAGAAAATGTGTTTATTTATAACTAAAATTTAGTACAATGGTTTAGTACCTTCAATTCAATTTTCATTAAGGGGGTTATCCATAAATTATGTCGCGTTTTTAAAAACAAATTTGACAACCCCCTTCCTTCCTTGTCACAAAGTGTCACATTTCACATCACCCCCTACACTCGTAATATGTTAGTTGTTTTTTATTATTATATTCTCATTAAAAAATGCGAATGTCACACTTATCGTCCTCCCCACCCATACTTTTTCCATCACCAAAGATCGCCTAAGAGTTTTAAGATTTTAATTTCGAACAATTTCTAGAGAGATCAGCCGTATTCTAAAGTTACCCAAGACAGCTCAAAGTTACACTTTACCGCTTCGATTTCAAAATGTCTTCTTCTTCCCCTATCTTCAAAGATGACCTTAACTTGTGTTATTAAGATTCCAGTTTATGCATCGGTATCTTTTCTGGGAAAAAAGCCTTTACCTTTACATCAATAAAGATAGCATGAAATTGCATTTTTAAAACTTCAAATTCGAAAAAAATCCGGTGTTCCCCGAATTGTCCTCTGAAATTACTGTAGGAAGTCTAAAATTAAGTTTTTAGAACTTCATCAGATGAAAAAAATACGTCGGAAAACATCCCAACTCCTTTCATCCCTTTTAAGTCACTCAAAAGCAGCTTGAAATAGCTTTTTTAATAATTTAACTTCGCAAAATCTTCCTGAAAGACCCCAAACCCCCAAAGTTTGTTAAACATTGCCAACATTTTCGTTTTCAAAGTACTAATTTCAAACTTTTTAAGGAAAGGACCCAATCTTACCTTTTACTTTACACCACCAAGCACAGCCCAAAGTTTTTTGTTTTTGTTTTTGTTTTTGATGGAGCCCTCTAACCTCCTCCCTATTCTCCAATCGCTGCCAAACTATTATGTACTAAAATTGCGTTTTTAAAACTACAATTCCGAAGGATTTATGGGAGAGCCTCCGAAGCCTCTCCTCATGTCATTAAAGATAGCTTAAAATCAAGGGTACAGCTCCCTAAAAAATTTTTACCCCCTCACTTTTAAGCCCCAATCGCCGTCTCTGCCTCCCTTAACCTTTTCACAAACTATCCCAATTTCGTGACCCCTCATCCCTTTTTCTAAGCGTGACTTCATTTGTGGACGGTCCCTAAGTACAATTTCAGGTCACCAGTTCTTAGATACAATTGTAGTTTCGTTACTTGTATCCTTTTCTTATTTCTGGGAATTTTGCTCAACTGTGGATGACAAATATTTTCTTTAAACTGTGGCAAAAGGAGAATCATGAATACTACACAAAAAATTTAGAGGAAATACTACATTAAGAAAGAGAAAAGAACTAAGCAGCAGAAAGAGATTTATCAAATTCAAGTCAGGAAGAAGTGCAAATAATTTTCAAAAAAGTAAAGCATAGCGATTAATAGAGGGGAAAAAATGTTAAAATCGAACTGATTAGGAAAAGCATTATAAACAAAAGCTACTTCAGAAGAGAAGGAAAGAAATTGTTAACAATTCAAGTACAGGACAACGAAATGCTTAGCTTAAGGGTCATAGAAAAAATAGCCACAAAACTGCATTGCGAAGGCCCTTCAAATTTGTAAATCTGCCATTGTTAACAATACTAACTAAACCCATAGTTAGAACACTATTCATATAATCTAGATAGATGAATTTCAAAGATATTGTTTTAAGGGGGAGGGGGGAGTTGATAAAGATGTTTGATCAAGTCTCCATTTTATTATGACGGTGTTCTTAAAAGTTTTAAATATCGCTAGCGCATTATAAACAAACACTCACTGAAAGCTAGTATATTGGTAGCAAGCTAGAAAGAGTATGTAATGGATTCTGAAATCTCACTGAGCAAAGTTTGATGCATGCAAACATTTGAAGCTAGCTTCGCTGAATATTTGATTTTCAAATAGCTAAAAAAATCCTGTAGTTATGTCGAAGAATTTTTTTCACTTTCATAAAATCACCAAAGTATTCAACGTCATGTTGACTTACTCTTCGTAGCTTTTAGCGAAGGCGGTCTCCGAAATGGAATCTTTTTTGCAATTCTAACTCAAGCTGAGATCGAAGAAAAGATACTGTTGAGAGTAAGAATAGGAAAGGAGGAGAAAAAAATAAAAATTCACCCACAGAAAAAATGGGAAGGGCCCAAACTCTCCGCAAGACACCGCAGCGCCGTCGCTTTCACCATTGGAATCCTCCGCAGCATCAAGAGCAGAACAAACCCGTACAATATTCGGCAAAGTTACAGTTACAACAGTAGCACACAGTTTACTCAATAGATGGCAAAAACAGATGTTCGGAATGGCTCAGCAGGCTTGCCGCAAATACCCTTATTTTCATGCAGGTTTTTGCATGTTTTTTTTTTTTTAACTGTACCCTCCCTTACCGCTCGGTGTAGGATAAATAGATAAATGTATACGGGAGGTTTTATTATATTGGCTTGGCATGCAGAAGAAGCGGCATTCGGAAAAAATCCGATTTGTCAGATTTTCGAATAACATCACCCATCCCGGATTAAAGCATGACAGTTCCACAACAACTATTCCAGGAGCTTAATTCTTCGGCAAACAGTATTATCTTCCAAACCTAAAACTCTAAACAGTTTTCGTGGATTCTTTCAGTTCAAAAGAGATTGTGCTACTTTTACTGATTTGCTTAGATATGAATACTTTATCCACACACTCCTTTTTGTTTTATCCCTCTTGCAATATTTAATGCAGGCAAAAGCCATATAAGCGACAATTTGCAAAAACATTCTTTAAAAATTAATGAGCACATATTCAACATACTGAGTTAAGTGGATCAATATGCATGGGACTATTTTCAACCTCTAGTTTTTATGAAAAAGTTCAATCAGATTTACTGAAAAAAAGATTGAAAAGAGAAATAGTTCTAATTGCAGAACAACTAACCTGTACCCCTTTGACAACTAAAAGAACAAAATGTGAACTGATACCAGTCGCCATAGATGTGTTCCTGTTCCTGCACTAAATACGACTGGAATATATATCTCCTGAGAATTGAAAACCATTTGATAAAACACCAAATTCAACTTATTTTTAAACTTTAATGCCCACCTAGCTAGTACACAGAGTCAAATATTCTTTCCAACCTTTTATTTTTTTATTAAAAAGCAAACGTTGGCGATACCTTTAATGGAATCTAACTCGAAAACTACAAGCAACAACATTGTTGGAGATTTGTTGAAATTACAAGAAATGCACATGCATTTTCTCGTAATGCCTTCAAGTTTTCTAATCATACTAGCTGCCAGGGCAGCTAGATTAGCTTCCTGCGGCATGTTGATGCATAACGTCCCCCCTCTCTAACTTTTACCTCATTCTAACGTTATACTATTTGATATAATTTTATGTTCATTCGATTTCAAGACATACCACGCACGTGGCCCGGCGTTGCACGGGCACTTCGTGCCCTGAAAGTAGTGAGAAAAAAATTTAAAGAAACTACTCCCCGCCAAGGCGGCTCGCTTACAGGCGCTTCACGCCTTTACTTTTTTCCTATATAAAAAAAATCATTCGAGTTATTGAGATGCTTCGCGTCTTCAAGATGGTGAGGAAAGTTTCAGTAAGTTCAGCTAGCTCAAAGGAGAAAAAGCAGACATTGATACTCAGTTTTTAATATAAGTAGATGGCTCTTCAACAAATGAATGTTTCAAAATATTACAAGTAGCTAGCGATAAAAATACTATGTAAGTCGCCCGCTTATGAGTTTCGTGTTTGATTTAGTTAAGCCTTCATTCAAAATTCGCATTATCATTTTTATTACTGTTTCATGGCAACCACGTTTTGCAATGCAACAATGGCTTTCATATTTAATCATTTATTAGGCTTAATCGCTTTAAATTTGACTATTTATTAATTGATATCTTCGCTAATTAAAATCGTATAATTATATGAATTGAAACTAATGAAGCTTGAAAAATTACCTATCTATCGGTACCTGGCTCGACTTTCAGTTCATTGGCGTTCAGGAGAAAGAAGCGTGACATAGAAAGATAGTTAGAAAGAAAGATAGTTAGAAAGATACTCAGTTTTTAATATAAGTAGATAATGAAAAAGGGACTGTTTCTCCTTTTAGAATTGATTCATATTTTAAAATATTTGTACATTTGCTGTACTTACGCACAGTTACACAGTGAAAAGGGCATGAGGATTAACCCCTCCCGAAAGTATCTAGCTCTAAGTCACTTTTTATATCTTAGCATGGCAATACATACTAGGTCTGTCATAACCTCCTTCCAAAAATGCTCCGACTGGTAACGACACCTCCCCCTCCAAGCGGAAAAGTTCCAGTCTGCTTTAAAGATGGACGTCTTTCATACACATTACTTCCAAAGTAATAAGAAGAAATCTCCAAGAATTTCATTTTTATCAGCATCAAGTTGCATATACTTAAACAGTTGATTTCTTCAGGAAAATACTTTTACAGTAATAAAAACTTTCTAAAACCTTTTTTCCTACTGCAGGAGAAGTGCTTTAACTCCAACCCTCCTGATAAATTTGAATTATTATTTTACTATACCGCTGATGAAATTTAATTATGAGTACGACAGCATTGTGTACTGCTTTACATACACTGCAAAAAAATGAACTGTTGTTTTTACAGTATAATACTGGCAGCCGAGGTTCCAATTTAAATCCGTTAAATTTCACCGTAACAAACTGTAAAACTAGCAATTTTAGTTTCGTATGGTAAAGTTAGAAATTTTACAGTTTATTGTCGTAAAATTTAGCTATGTTATACTGTAAAAACTACAGTATAATACTGGCAGCAGAGGTTCCAGTTTAAAACTATAAAATGCACGGTAATAAACTGCAAAATTAGCAATTTTGCAATTTGTTACTGTAAAATTAGCAATTTCAGTTTTTTACTGTAAAAGTAGAAATTTTATAGTTTATTACTGCAAAATTAGCAATTTTTGCAGTTTATTACCATAAAATTAGCTGTATTATACTGTAAAAACCACGTTCATTTTTTACAGTGTTGGGAAAGTTAACTACATGCCTAAGGGTATCTGAGGTAAAAATACACCTCACAGATGGAGCAGAGCTTTCAGTTTATACATTAGTGTGACCCTAATAAGCTAATCCATACCTTGACAAGGTAGACTTCTTTTTGGGGTGATTATCACTGAGATGAGTTGGGTTACCTTCGCAGTAGTTTTGTGAAGATAATTTAACTCAAATCCAGGCCAATAATGCCATCCCTTTATCACTGAATTTCCCCAAAAGAGGTAAACCCTAACAAGGTCATAGCTCGACTATTCAGAGCCACTCTATACTTTACAAACACTGCCGAGGGAAGGTAAAGGGTGGCATCTGTAGAAATTAGTTTTTAATAAATTTAAAGAAATACGTTTTGTATTCCACACTAATGATTGAAAATTGAAATATTGGACGTTTTCTTTTTTTTTTTTTTTTTTTTTTTTTTCGTGCTTCAGTATCAGCGAAAACCAAATGAGTAAGCTTGTAGAGCAACTCTAAAGTACAATAGAAAAATAGAAAAATAAATAAAGAAAAATTTGCATATACTGCCCCTTACCTACTTACCAACGGCAGTGACAGATTTTCGCAAAAGAATCTTGTAAAACAACGATATACTTATATTATCACAATTCAACTTTGTTCGTATTTTTCAAAATTTTATTGAAATATTTTTTTAAATATTAATTTCCTTATTTTGAAGTTCTTTTGACACTATTTTATAGACAGCAAAGTCAGAAAATTGTGAACATCCAGTACTGCGAATAACCTAAAACAGTAGTTCAGTTACATTAAGTTAAGTAGTACAACCTACTGAAAGCGGGTCACATCTGCCCAGTTGTTTTGTTCAATGTTACAAATCGAAAAGAATGATTTATTTCAAAGTTACAGATTTAAGACAAATATTCAGAACCTAGTTTCTGAAAAACAAATGCAGTTAATGAATAAAGCATCAGATAATGATAACAATTATTGGTTCTTTTTCTACATTTATATTTAGATAATTTTTAAATAGTTTGAAAGTTTTTTATAGTTTTTATGTGCTCTGGCCTGCGACATTTTTAAAATTATATATTAAAATATTTTTTAGGCCCAAGGGCTGGTGCACAGTTCTCCAATAGATAATTTAGTGGTGAAAGAATTTTTGCCTGTACAAAACAGTGGAGTTACCAAAGCATTTAAAAACATTTTCATCATCATGAATGATGGCAAAACTATACCTTCTGTTCATATTTCATTTAATAGAGAAAGACTTAAACGTTTGATTGACATTTTAAAATTGAAAGTACACACATGCAATTTAAAGCTTAACATATGGAACAGATGAAGATGAAAGGATAGATTCTGACGATTTCAGAAATAATCCGAATTAATAATATGAACAAAAATGTTTATACTTATTCTTGACTTCAGTGACAGTGTTTAACATTTTTCCCTCGAACCAGTATAAGTTTATGGAAAAATTTCGCAAATTGGTAAGGTAAAAAAAAAAAAAAGCTTCAATTTAAAAAAACAAATAGTGGTACCAGTTAATTGAACTTTTTTTCTTATTGTGATTAATTTAAACTAAAATTTAAATGTGTAATTATTATAGACACTGTACTCATGATGTAAATGACCCTTTAAAACAAATCACAGAGAATCATGAAAAGTAATCACAAAATAAAGGTAAAAAGCATAGTATAAATGTTTCACTTTATCTATTTATTTTAATACGAGGCGAGTTCAAAAAGTAAGAGCCGTTTACTTGTATTTAAATAATGGCGTTTCTAAGCACAGTTTTACTACTGCTGGGCCATTAACTGACTCATTGTGAAGCTGCAGCGTCATTTATTTCATTTCTGAAGTCGTATTGTTGTCCGAATGCAAAGAACAATGGCCACGAAAATCGTTGATCCCGCCAACTGTGAATTGCAATCTGTGATTCGGCGACAAATTAAGGCGTGCAATCCAAACAAACGCCGTGGGAAATTGTTATCAAGCATAATCTTCCTCCCCGATAACGCGCATCCTCACACTGCTGCCAAAACCAAGGAGAAAATTTAAGATTTTCGTAGAGAACTTTTTGACCACCCACCGTACAGTCCCGATCTTGCACCTAGCGACTACTTCCTCTTACATTTTAAACAGCGGCTAGGTAGACAACGTTTTGAAACCGAAGAGGGACTCAAAAACGCTTGTCAACTGGTTCAACTCTCAGGCGGCAAGTTTCTACGCAGAGGGGTTAAAGAAGCTGATGCAGCGGTACGAAAAATGCTTAGAAGTGAACGGCGATTATGTAGAGAATTAAAGTAAGTTTGTACCTAACTAAATATGACATTATTTTTTTTTTCTTATGAGTATATTTTTTTCTGTGACCAAACGGCCCTTACTTTTTGAACGCGCCTCGTATATATATGAATTCATTTATTTATTACTTTATTTATTTATTCATTCATTTTATGTCTTGGTAAGGAGAATTTCTTTATTGCAAATTGCAGACAAAAATCCCTGAGAATCGTTCAAATTTTACCGCGGACGGCTACCGGTCAGTCGGACCAGCTGTAAAGGACCGCCGATTTAAAACATTTGATACTCTAGAAATCTGAACTGTTTCTTGTTTTATCATTAACAATAAAAACCCATTAAAATTGTTAAAGATTTAAGAAGGTTTGATTTCTTACATGTTAAAGCTCTACAATGGAGTTTCCTTCAGAAACAAAGAGGTAAATTCGAAAAAAAAGAAGAAAAACGCATGCGTCAGAAGTTATGTTTCCTAAATTCCTAATTTTTAAAATGCGCTTTTATCTTGAGTGATTTTCTTTTTTTTTAGTTAGCTTAAAAAGTTCAGCAAATAAGACTCTTTATAGAGAAACAGTCGCTACACAATTATTATGAGGAATCATGTGTTTAATGAACGATACACAAAATTTTGCTTTGGTGATGAAAATATTGAGTTGTAGTGATTTCAAATAAATTTCTTCTTAAAACGGAACTAAAATGTGTCAAAATCTCACAGAATGAAGGGATGAACAATGCCTATCCTTAATTTAAAGGTAACGTAACATTAATGTACAAAACGGCTCTTGCAAATTTAAAGAAAAGTAATTCTGTCTCAACGAATGAAATCGTAAATTGTAATAACCGTCTCTAAAAGGAACGTCAAAATGGAAGAAAAAAAAATGCAAAAATGACTTAGGCATGAATTCAAGTGAAACACGGACGATCGCAACTCACCAATGCAATCGCAAATTCCCAAATTTGGATACGTTGCAATCGCTACGAGATGCGATTCTAATGTAATTCGACTTCCAGTAGCGATTGCAATTTGCGATCGCCTGGAAGCGATTCTAATGTAATTCGACTTCCAGTAGCGATTGCAATTTGCGATCGCCTTGAAGCGATGATTGCAATGGTGTTTCACTTGAATTCCTGCCTTAGGTATCTGAACACGTTCGGAACAAAATTTCTGAAACTTGTAATATGGAACACAAAACATTATTAGAAGGGAACAACGAAATAGTATTTTTGAGCATAAAACAATAAATTTACTAAAACATATGATACAAAAAAAATTTACGCTGTCTTTTAGGAGAATTTTTCAAAAATTTTAAACGTGTTATCGATCGAAATTTTTTAGTAGCTCAAATAAAACTAATACTGAAAGAAACTGCTACTTTGATTTAGGGAATCTACTATAATTTGAATGCTATTTTACAGGTAGTAAAGTAATTACTATTATAGATTTTTAAGAGATGTTTGCTATAAATTTACAAAGGAAACTTCATACATTCAATAAATTAACACTTCTAAAATATTCATGCAACATCAATTATTATTTTAGTAGACCCATGAGAAAATCATTTAAAGAAAGGATTCCTAAAGTATCTAAACATTGCAGTTATAATTTCTTAAAGTATCACGCTTGAAGTTCTTGAATATTTCCTGTGGGAAAGAGTAAATTTAGCATATTAGTGCCAACTACTTGCTTATACTCAAATTAAGTACTCTAATGCCCATCCTTATTAAATACAAAAGTTAAAATTTAAAAAAAAAACATTGTAGTGTTTTATTGAACAACTTCCAAAACTTTCCATCCGAACTTGTTCAGATACCTTAAACTGATGCATAGGGGGCGTGCCACAGGTAGGTAACAATAATTAAGTTTTTTTTTCCATACTGTTTCGAGAAAAACTCAACAAATTAATGTTTTTTCACTGTTTTCGAAAAATATGAAGAAAAAATCATTAAACTGCCGTACCTAAACTTTATTTAATTAGAAATATTTGCATTTTTAATAACAAAAATTATCAGCAAGAGTGAAATTTTGTAGTGGCCAAATTTTTCGCTGAATAATTGCAATATTCAACCGACGATATATAAACGTACAATGTAGTAGTTATGAAGAACTTCACTTTGTAATTGAAAGATGATGATTGTTTTTCTTGGCGAATAAAATCTGAAATTACAATAAATAAAAACTAAATAAAGTCTAAAAAGAGCAAAAATGTAATAAAAATGCTATTTTGGGTGATGGGGGGGGGGGGATGTGCTTTGAAAATGAAATGTTTCTTTGTTAGAGCATGACAATTCCATGCTTAAGTCTATTAATGACTACACACTTTATTAAATTTAGTACTTTTCTTGGAAACCGAAATCTAAATTTAAAATTAGAGAAGATATAAATTTATTTTAAAGGAATTACATAGAACAATGGTGCGAGGAAATAAAATGAAAAACTTCGTAAAAATTATAATGAGAAATATTCAATAACTTATAACTACTGGACATAACTGCATATTGCATACATAAAACATCTTTTCTTTTCTGAGGGGAAAAATTATCCTTTTTAATTTCGGACGATCTGGTATGAAGAAAAAATTAATTTTTAAAAGGTTTTAAGAAGTATAACATTTACATTAAACAACGGATTCTATATATAGTTAGATACATTCAAATCCTTCAAAGTGATTTAAAATTCCAATCCAAACTTTTTGTTGTACAAACAAGTAAAACAAAAAGTAAAATACCAATACCGAAATGTAGCTTTATCCATTTTTAATCGAAAATTAGTTCCGTTGAAAAACCAAAAGTTGATATCTCTATCAAAAATAACTCCACTAAATGTTGCACAAATTTTCATATTCGTAATATGAAAGTAAAGGTTGGTTGCTGGCTGAACACGGGCGGATACAAGGAAGGGGCGATGGGGGCGATCGCCCCTCCCTTGGGGGACTCTTCTCCAGCAGTTGTTCTACTTGGAAGTTGTAAAAACGCCATTTTGAGATGATCTTCGGTGATACTGTGAGAAGTGGTAGGGATTCAGGGCTCTGATCTGGATTTTTTTCGAAATTGAAGACCGAAACATTTGTAATAAACGTGTGTTAACCACTATATGTGGTAAAAAAAGGAAGCAAGTGGGAAAAAAAAAATAAACGCTCCTCCCTTGGAGCATTTCTGGATCCTACCTTGTGGCTATCATGTAGCTATCCTACCTTATGGCTATGAAACTAAATACTAAAAAAGGTTGAAACAACGTTGTAAGAGGTTCTCGCTACAAATATGTCATTATCATTACATGATAGTCATATTTAATCTAATTTTAGCTTCACTATCTTAATAGCTGAATGTTCACTGCCATGATAGAATGCTATGAAGAACTAGGTGCAAACAAATATCAAAATTAGTCCAGCTTTTTCGCAAAATAAAAACTTCACCCAAACTATTTACATTTCTCGTCCAATTCACATCGTAAATTTCACGAATTCAAACTTTATATAGATTCGTAATATATCACCATATTTTTAAGACTACTCATAATATTTCACGCAAGTTTCTCCGCAAATACGAAATATGAAATGAAAATAGTTGTAAAATCGTGTTTGAATTTCTGAATTGTGTTAAAGTAAGAGTTACAGTAAGTTAAGAAAAAACTATAGTTTATTGAAACAGTTTTGCTATGAAAAAGGAATATAATTATAAATACCAATTTTTCATTACCAAATGAACATATTTTAAATTACCGGACAAATAGTAGCTTTTACTTATATTTTACACACAAACTGATTGAGTTCTCAAAATTGTATGGCAACAAGCGGATCCTAAATGTTATTAATTATCGTACAGATCAAAATTGTCAACACAGTTCATGTAATGAACTCTTCCGCCTTAAGGCTGTGGATTGAACTGTCTTCTGAGACTTATTTAAACCGATTAGTCTATACAAATTGGAAGGTCCGGGGGTCTCTGAGGCGCCAATGGCAATATGAGAATGGAATACACAGTATATCATGTATTAATTACTGATTCTTCAATTGACAAACGAATGCTGTAAACTTGAGGAGGATTAACCCTTACACTCTTAAAACTGTGCCTCTGAAATAAGAGGCACATTTTGAACTTTTGTGCCTCTGAAAATTCAACGGCACATTTAAAATGAAAGGCACCGTTTGTGCCTCTGAAATTAAAAGGCACATACCGTGCCTTTGATTTTAGATTTCAGTGCCTTATATTTGAGAACGTTTGTGCCTCTGATTTTAGATTTCAGTGCCTTATATTTGAAAACGTCTGTGCCTTACATTTAAAAGGATTTGTGCCTCTTATAGGTTTATAATAATAATAATGGTTTATTAAGGAGAATTTCAACGTTAGTTTATAGTAACTTCTTAATTTTTTACCCCAGTGCTTGCATGTTTTAAACTTTTTTTTAGGTTTTAATTCGTCATGACACATTAGTTAGACATATCAAAACAAAATGTTTCCCAAAGAATATAAAAATCTTGTGTATAATACTTTATTTCAAACATTTTCTGATTTGATTGTTGTATAAGCTCTTATTTTCGCTAATCTTGTCAACAGAACTGAAAATTGGACAAGATAAGAAAAAAAATGCTATTAAGCTTCAGTTTTTGCCATTGTACGACATAGCAAAAATAAGTACTTCATAACAAATTGTCAGTTTGATCCGGAAATAAAGGTAGTCTTACATGATTGAATTTATTCAATTTTAATTAAAAGGTAACTTTTTGAAAGACAATATTGAGAATAGGAACAAAACAAGGTATTTCAATTATTTTTAGTTTTAGTTGCTTTAGTATAAAATTTATTAAATGTAATAAATGGAAATGCTATAAAATATAGAGTGATTTTAACCTTTTATGCAAAATAGTATCTTTTTAGGGAGAACAAACACTTGATGTTTTATAATGCTGTAGTTTCAAATTTAGTTATTACGTACAGGATAATAACCGATCATTCCATGCAATCTCGATAAAAATTGCAAGATTCCTTAAATCACTCCTAAACACATTTAAACTTCTGTTACAATTCAAAAACATCATAACAGTTTTTTATAACTACGAACATGTCATACGGATCCAAACAATGATTTAAATTGATCACTGAGTACTCGGCCTGCTAAAGAAAAATTGTTTGACGAACAAATTTCACTAAAAGTTGTATTTTTGTGTAATAAAATCTCATTAAAAGATAACAAGTTCAGTTAAAGTCAACTGAATTTTACCATAATAAAGGTCACATGAAAATTGACTAAGTTAAAATTTATTAAATTTAATAAATAAATGCTGCGATACAGAAAATTAGTGAATTTAAACTTTAATGCACAGAAGCAAAGTTTCTTTTATAAATATTTAGTTTAGAATCTGCAATTTCTACGAGAATAGTCTTTTTTTTACTTATTTTTGCCGAAAAAAATCCTATTATATTTTAACAAGTTCAACAAATATATATTCAACTGAATCTTGTGAGAATTTATCAGATGCGTATTTGACGTGAGGCCGCCCTGGGCTTTTGAAACTGGCCGCCCCCCTCCCCCTTGAGGTGTTGAATTTCAAAGTTGTTAAAAAAAAAAAAAAAACTTTTTTATTTACTTGACATAAAATGTATTTTCAAGGTAAACCGTGCAAATCTCGGCCACACAGCTAGTTAAACATGAAATTGGTTGGTTGTTAACAATCAGCCAATTGGTAAAAATTCGTCTTTTGGGAATCTCAACTTTTACTACTACAAATCTGCTCTTACATTATTATAAATCAACAACGAGGGAAACGAGAATATTTTGTTGGATCAATGTTAAGTCTATGGAACAGAATTCGTTTTAACGAGCAAGACCCGGTTTTAACGAACAATTTTTTCTGTCTTGCAGTCTTTTTTTCTCATCTTTCTAGTCTTATTCCTGTCTTATCTTCTTTTCTTTTTTTTCCCCCTGCGGTTCAATACTTTTGTATGAAAAATTCCACCAGCATTCCAGCGTTATTAAATAACGAACAGTATTTAATTCAATTAATTGATGTAATTCTCGCTGCCGATCAGCCCTGCTGTCTAAAAAAAAAAAAAAAAAAAAGGTCTTCACTTTGCATGGAAAAAGTGCCGCCCCCCCCCAATCGTGCCGCCCTGGGCAAAAGCCCATTAAACCCATACGTAAATACGGCACTGGAATTTATACTTTATCATGATGAAGTACTAAGAAATATTATCAAATTGAGTTAAAATTAATTTTAAACTTAAAAAAAAATGCTAAATCATAACTTATTATTTTTTAAAAAATCCTACTATATTTTAAAAAGTAGTACAATAAATTTAAAGTCAACCGAATCTTGTGAGACAATATTTATCATAATAAAGCCCATGCAACTAAAAAATAATTACTTCTTTTGTCAATGGAGCTTTTTGCCGGAACAACAAACAGTATCAAATATCTAACATATTAAACCATTATGGCAAATGAAACTAAGATTTTAATTAAAATAACGCTGATAAATCATAATAGAAATAAATTGGACGAGCTATTTTACATACCTGTCGTAGCACAAAATGTCGACATACAGCACAAAAAAGATCAGCGAAGGAGTATGTAGATTTTAAAAAACACTAACACACTCTTTTGCTGCCCATTTTGTTATCGATGTTTCCATAGGAAGACGTTTGAAACAGCAGTTTATGCCTCGGCAATTAATAATGCATAATGGATGGACAGATAAATAAAATCTTCTTCTGATAGTAAGTGTTCAGAGCAAACCATAAAACGCTTATTCTGCACAAAATGCACCCGACTGACTTTTCATTTGCCGTTTCTTCAAACGATAAATCTAGCAAAGGAAAGGCATGGAACGATTAAATTTCTACACTACAACTTGATTTTCGTTCCCTATTCTTACATCCGCATCAAACAACAATGCAATATAGTCAATTCTCGATAACTCGAATTCGAAGGGACCGAAAAAAAACTTCGACTTATCGGAAGTTCGACTTATAATTAGTTTCGATTTCCAACATTTTAATAATAAAAACTTGGAATATTCAATTAATGTATAGATAACTGACAAGTTTAATTAGTTAAAATGTACACTATTTGAATTAAAATGTTAAAAAAAAAGAAAAAGAAATCCTTCTTTTGAGACATGTTTCATTTTTGTGGTATAATCCGTCATTTTAAGCTGCTTGAGCAGTTTTGTAATTTAAACAGCGGTAAATATTTCACATATCGTGTCATTCGCTTTTTCACATATCGTTCTTCCTTGGCAAGAGATTCATTTTCTTCCATGGTTTGTGTGTTCTCTTAGTTGCAAACCTCAGTGTTTTAATCACATTTCTTAAATTCACATTAAAGACATTTTCTTTATCAACTGCTTTAAAAGTTATTTGTTTTAAATTTAATAATCACTATGCCACTGTCACGATTAATTGAAGATTGAAGACGCAAAACTTTTGGCAATCAAATTCCTTACGGACGCAATAAGTGCAAATAATATAGCAAGAGCCACTATGCATCTGTAAGGATTCCGATTTTCCCCGAATGAATCCCCCCCCCCCCCACACACACAAGAGAAAAATAAATAAAATTTCATGCTCTCACTTGAAATTTTTTCTGCTTTTTAACTATTAAATGTTTAGTCACTTCAAAAAAAAACTTCGAGTTAAGAGAAGTAAACTTCGAGATATTGAGGAAAATTTACATAGAATCAAGATAAAGGGATCGGGACCGAATAAGAAATTCGAGTTATAGTAATATTCGAGTTATCGGACTTCGAGTTATCGCGAATTGACTAAAACTATTTCTCTCAAACTAATAATATTGCTTGAAAACGATGAAAGAATACATTTAATCCTGAATTTTTGCGATAACGAACTTTCCGCCATCTCCAGCATTGAAAATAAACATACGGGCCACGTGATCAGCTTTAACCTCAAACCCAAAGCGTGAATAGACGATGTGCCGCTTAAAACTTGCGAAGTGGGAATTTAAAAGGCACGGCCGATTCAGTGTGCCTTTAAAAAGTTTTGCTTTCCTTTCCGTGCCGTTCATCTCGTTGTGCTTTGTATATATCAAAGGCACCTAACGCTTTGTGCCTCTGATATATAAGTAATATAAGGCACAATTCTCTTGTGCCTTACATATAAGCGGCACACTTTTAAGAGTGTAGTTTGGCAGCGTATCCTATAGGATACACAATTTATAAAACCGATTTTCTTTTCGTTTTTTCCCCATGAAATTTTTTTCAACTATATAATATTTATGTATTTTACCCCAAAAAAACTAAAGTAAAAAAATTTTGTCAAAATTTTTTAATTTTTGATATGTGCCAAACTAAGGGTTAAATGAGTGTGATCCGAACATTTCTCAATTACAACTAATTTACAATACATAAATATATATTTAAAAGATAAAACCCATTAACACAACTAAATAGATATTTTCGGTAAACAGTATAAAAAAAGGAAAAAAATGAATTTGAATTTTGACATCTAGAATTCAAATTATGTGTTTCGCAATGACAAATTGCGATAGGTTAGTGTGTGTGTGTAGTCCTGTGTACATTGCCGTGTATGTGTGTGTGTACGCGGTCGTGTGTGTGTGCTCCTTCGCCACCATGTTCTGCATGACCCCCTGCAGCTGGCCACGCAGCACGAGGGAACTGCTGTACCGGGACGCTAGGCGTTGACAGGAAGCCACTCTGAAAGAGGGACTACACGACGCTAGAGATCGAAAAAGAAAACATATAGCAATTTTTAATTGCTAAAAAAAAAGCCTTTGCTATGATTAGAAAAAAAAGTACTTATGCACGCATACAACTTTTTTAAATAAAGGTGACAAAACTAGAAAATAATATAAACAAATCAAGCTAATCGAAAATTGTCTCAAGATACTCTGGGCCCTCAGAAAGCATACCATCATTCGAATATGAATAGTGAATAAAACGAAAATACTATATTCAAACAGAGGCAATTTTAGTAAAAGTAGCAAAAGCAATAAAAACAAGCTGTTTACCTTCATTCTATGTATCAAAGCATTCAAACTACGTAAAAGCATAAATTACACATGATTCGGCACTGTGGTGATCTCAAAAAATAAGCAGTGAGTCTTAACTGTAAATTTGAAAATATTAGAGTAAGGTGAAATTGTTTACCGCCTACACCAAGAGAATATATGAACGGGAGACGTCAATTTCTCTTATAAACTGGAATAACAGTATACACATTTTAAAAAGTTGCTTTATTCAAGAAAAGCATGTAGTAAAAGAAGCAGCTTGGTATTACATAATGTAAATAACTAGAATTCATCAGATCAGTTTGCAACCTTACTTCTGACGAAACCACAGGGATAATGAATAAGTGTGACGTAACTGTTAAAAATTAAATAGTTGCGGGAAAATTGCGCTTGCCTTGACCAATTGTGCACAGCCAAATCTACTTGCGCTCATTTGGCTGCTGATCAAAGGTATATAAATAAAAAAAAAAATACCTGTCAAAATTATTTGCATCTCAGCTAACATCTCCCTTGTCTCGATCAAAAATATAGTTTCATAAACACTGAATTTTAGAGCCTGAATTAAAGTTTTTAATTTTTACTTATTGCAGCTATGATTTACGCAAAACACACTATTATGAGTACAGTCATAAAGACACAAAAACAGTCCAATTTAATGATGTTTCAAAGGGTGAAAGCTTTATTCTTTCAAACCAGCATGTTAATCATGATAATTTTGCGTAAATAATCTCAAATAAAAACAAGAACTAAATCACAATTCAAAAACAAAAAGTTAGACTTCGATGATGCAATAATATTTGAAATTTGTTCAAACTTCTTAGCTTGCTTACTTTTAACTTTACTCAGTAAAATACTGTTTATTTGCAGTCTAGGCCATACTTTTGCATTTTTTAAGTAAAATTTCAGTCTTCGAAGTTCGCCAGGCGAGAGTACCATCGATTTTTTTCAAGTTGGATAAAAGTTTTTCTTTTAAGCATGCTTTCTGCCCAGTCATTTAAAATTTTTCCGGTGTGTGGTGCGGGGAAGGGGGGGGGATTCCCTCGGTATATTAATGTGTCGTAAACCAACATAACCAAGCTTCACACATGTGTACATACATTCATTTCTCAAAGTCATAGAATCTCAAAGTCCCTCCCCCCTCCCCCTGGTACAAAATGACGACCTGCATGTTCTGAAAGTTTTTTTTTTTTATTTAAATATTCAATTCGATGTAATCAAGCTATCGAATTACTCAAACTTAGGATTCGGATTTAATAGATGTTGATTTATTCATTACATATTGTAAATAGTGGAATCTTTCATGGACAATTTTAAATTTTCTCAATTTGATATGTTTTAAGTTTTTAATCACAAGTTGATACATTTACAAATCCCTTGTACGTACTCCACATTAGGTTAGTAATTTACAATTACTATCATAATGGTTACTGTTGTGTACATACAGGTTTTGATTTCCATATCAAACCAATTCTTGAACAGCATAATTCGGAATTGTGGTTCATATTTTCATAATAGCAAAATGTAACTGTAATCTTAAATATACTCATTGCTAGGTTAATTAGCAATAGATCAATGGGAAGTTTTTCTATGGGTTATGTTTCAAATCAATGCAAGATGCTTTTATCCCGTACACAAACTTATTCATTAAACAGTTCAAAACCCAGTGAATAAGCTAATTATAAAAGATTTACTTTTACGTAAAAAAGCAAATAAGATTCTTCATTGCTAGCGGAATTTAAGTATCATCTATATACTTAAATAAACATGTTTGGAACTCATTTCAGCGGTTTTAAACGGTTACTATTTAAAAAACCATTTTGTTACTTAAACGCAGAGGAACAATAAATTTGACAGCACAAATCTGAAGAAAGGGGCATGCTATTTGACATAATACACCGATTTGCGTTTGAAACAAATCTTTGTGAAAAAGTTTTAGATTAATCTGCATCTATAACGCCTCATAGATCATTTAAAATTTAACAAAAAAATAGTACTTAAAGTTCATAAACAAATTATAAATACCTTTTGTCCTGCTTAGCAATCTGTAACTAACTTGATCAAGTTTCCAAGCGATAAATTTCATTTTCCAATTGAAATCGGTTTATTCCATTTGTTAAATTCAGGTCAACACGATCATAGTCTAGCTATCGAATCCCATAGGCGAAAATTAAATGTCAAAATTCTTCAAACCAAATTTTGGCACATCAATAAACCAAATCAATCAAGTAGTGATCCAAAACCATTTCGAACGAAGCACTGCTGGCCAAACTAACTTTAACTCATGTCTAATCGAAGCTCTGCAGTTCGGGCCAAGATTAGAAGAGAAAAAAAAAAAAAAAACAGCACACGGGCCATAAACAGCTGTTTCCTTTTCGTACTTTGTACTCTGAGGTCGTTGCACTCCGAACATTGCATAGGGGGTCGCTGAATGACGATTGCCTTTTGCACTCAAAGATTTTCGACAGGATGATTTATGCCGAAGGAACACGGGGCACTTTTTTTGACAAGAGGACTGCTGCCACCGAACCCTATTCCATCCGGATAGTTAAATTTTTATTTTATTTTTCGGATCGGAAGAATACAATGAACTATTTTATTCAGCAGCGTACGCCGGATATTGGAGACACCAGGTACCGCATAATATTTCTCTTAATCAGTTTCTTTTTTCAAGTTGAAGAAGCACGCGCCATTTTTTTTTCCTTGGCATTCCTTTCAGTAGCGGAGGTTCTTAACCTATCGTGCCAAAAATCAGTTCAACATGTTCAGGGTGATGCCACAAGCGTGAATTTAATTTGCTGGAAAATATATTTTCCTATGCGGCAATTCCACGGTAACAGAAGCATCAGTTTTTCGCCAAGCAGCTTACAAAAAATCGAAATACTATATTAAATCCTTATTTTAATTCACGAACTTTATGAAGCACATGGTCTTTACTACCATATAATGGCGTTAAATTTTGAAATTTTCCGTAAATATTATATATTTCCATAAAAATATTGAAATAATAGCATTTTCTCCGTAACGGACGGATCTTACGAGATCCGTCCGTTACGGTGATGAAGTACTATCATATAAATATTGTTTCTGCAAATCTTCAAAAATTAACTGCAATATATGGATATAAAACTATGTTCTTCATAACTTCGTGTACCGAAACAAGGACCTATCATAGTTGGAGTGTCTGCAGGCTGTTTTGTGCAGCAATCGACGATTTTTTTCCAAAATGTAATTGCCCTACATCTTTCTGAGATAAAATTCTACTGAATTTCAAAGTTGAAGTGCAATAATGTTACACCCTGTGAATATAAAGGACACACACACACACACACAACAAAGAAGGAAAACAGCGCAGGAGAAAATCAAGGTTTAACGCAATACTACTTTAAGCTTATTTATCCTCAAAAAAAAAAAAAAAAAAAACAATATGCAATGTTTACTCGTTGATTTTAGCAGCCTATATTAATAGTATATACTTCAAGATCGAACCTTTTTCTTCCAAATTGGTCGTGTTTGAATAAAGCGACCGTTTAACCTCAGCTCACCAGGCATTAACCTGAAAAATCTAATAATCACTAGATAGCGTCGTAGTACCCAACATACAACCCGCGGGCCATATGCAGCTCGCATATGAATCATTTTCAATGTACGGAGCGAAAATTGTATGCGACAAAATTTCAAAAGTACCGATCATCATCATTCAGCTTTAAGAATGATCTTTGAAAATTTGGATCCAAGTAGTCAGAAATTCATTTCTAAACCACAGCTCATGCAAAAAGTATGACAACATTGTTTGGTTCGTAATTTTCCTTCTTTTCCATGTTTTCCCATGTTATGTAGGAAAAAATTTAAATAAAGATTGAAATTTTACTTGTGATCTGTCCCGTGAGATTCATCTTAATATGAAGCACGGTCTTTGTATAAAAAAGATTAGACGACATTGGGTTCGTCGATCATATATGAAAACATGCTTATACACCGCCAACTCGGTTATTCCTTCCAAGGACTGCAGTTTCGTGCTTTTTAGCACATCGGCAGTCTAGAATAGCATTACTTACTGCTTTATACTTGAGTTCTGAATTAAAATTTACGAGTTGTGCAGTACCAAAGTGCGGTCTGTCGCTGGTGTTCTAATTTCACATTAGCTACCAGTTTTTTTGGCTCTCTTTGCTTCTATAATTAGGATTTCTGCCTCCAGTTCGGTTACTGCCAGGCAAAAGAGTGCTAACAAGCACGAAACCGCAGTCCTTAGATGGAATAACCGAGTGAGCGGTGAAAAGCATGTCTCTGTTTCAGGCCTGGCTTTGAGCAGCAACTTACTGCTTTATAAATGTAAAACGTTTTACGGACACTAAACACTGAGGTCATCAATCGTCATGAGATCAACCACCTTAACCAGTAACTCGATTCGAACACGACCATTGTGAAATTTTAATGTTCTATCATTATTGTTCTGTTTATACGCCACAACGAACCAAATATATAACTAAACTTTTGTCGAGTTTTGTGACAAGAACGAGCACTAAACTCAGATTTTAATTCAATAAATAACTGATCAATTTTGAGTCATTCCACGTCAAATCGCCTAAGCCTATGTGCCGTCATGTCTCGGATTTTGTTCAATATTTTTTTACGGATAGATACCTATGAGATAAACTCAATTTTTTTTTTTTTTAAAGATTTTTGAACAAAAATGTAGGGTTGTAAAATTTTTTGAAATTTTGATTTTTTCAGAATTTTTGCTTTCTCATTTTTGGTATGTATTTTGAAAAAGCTCTATTATTTCCTCATTTTTCATTCAATTAAACCAGTTTGCATATTATTTTAAAGCTAATTATTTTCTCCTTCAATGTTAAGGACAAAAATGAGATTGTGAAAAATAGAATTTTGCCAATGGTCCTCTGAAGTCGAATTTTGTGTTTTTTCAATTGGTATGTTTAATAGGTCATATCTCCGGAGTACCAACTAAGAACTGCACAATTTTTTTTTTTTCAGTTATGACAGCATCATATACTTTTTATGCATAAAAAATTAGGAGGGTGTTTTTGTTGTTTTGGAATAAAAAAATCAAATGTGTTTTTTCAGTTGGTATGATCAATAGGTCATATCTCCGGACTACCAACTACGAACTGCACCATATTTTTTTTCTATAATGAAAACATCATGATATTTTTATGTTCAAGAAATTAGAAGGGTATTTTTTGTTGTCCCGAAATTTAAAAAAAAGGAATTTTTCAAAAAAATAATTTTAAAAATCAAATTTTCGTTAAGTTAAAAAACTCCGTAAAATTAAAAAAAAAAACTATGCTATCACAAGGAAGACCACGATATGATAGCTGAATGGCATCTCTTTGCCACGAGTCATGGCAAGAATGCATGCGATGGAGTAGGGGGCACATTAAAACGGCTTGTGACAAGAGCAAGTCTTCAAAGAACTGTCGAAGGACAGATTTTAAATGCAAATGATCTATTTCAATTTGCCTCTCAAAACATAAAGGGGATACATGTTTTTTTTTCACTACAGCAGCGGAAGTGGTTGCAAATGAAGATTTTTTAAAGCAAAGACATGAAAGAGCCTTAATAATAGTAGGCAGCAGAGAGAATCACTGCTTCAAGCCATTAGACACGAAGAAAATATTAGTGAAGAAGGTTTCTGTGTCTGAAAAACCTTTTGTTGCCACTGTCGGAACATCGTAGAAATAGAGATTGTTATTCATGAAATTTGTACGCTTTCATTTTTTTTTTTTTTTTTGTCGTGTGCCAGCCAGGCTGGCAATTTAGGGTGCGCTGCTTCACTTTTCCAACTGTACCGTAATTTTGTGTGAAGTCCGACTTCCACGGTACACGCATGCCATAGGTACCCGTTTATAGGGTAAGCAACCTTTCACAGAACACCACATTCACACAAAGAAAGGACAGGAAAGAGAAAGCAAATCAATGCCCAGGCCGGGACTCGAACTCGGGGCCACACCAGCCGTGGCAGACTGCTCTGACCACTAGACAAGGTGGCCGGCACGCTTTCATTTGATAACAAATTATAAAATGTTGCGTAGATTTCAGAATAATGGAAACCAAATATAAAATTCTTCCAACCACCAAGAACTCGCGAGTCTTTTTTTGTCAAACTATGAATGAAAGTATATTTAAATTCCAGTTTACTTTTTCGTATAATTCCTATCGGTTGATGGAGTGGCTAGCAAATAATTACTGAAGAGTAAAATAATTATGCAGTGACTTTTCACTACCAAAGCATGCAAGCAATAGAACAATATAAAACTACCATCAAGTATTTGAATGTAATAAATAGAATACATTTTCATCTGCTTGTGGCGTGTGATGCTAAGTGAATCTCAAATTTAAGTTTGAAAAGTTGATTTTAAAGACATTTTATTGAAAAAAACATCTCATATTTTTATTTCAAAATAACAAAAAACTTTTTTCTAATTTTTTGAACATAAAAAGAGTATTATGTTTTCACAATCAAAAAATATATATATATATATGATGCAGTTCTTAGTTGGTAGTCCGGAGATATGACTTATTGATCATACCAACTGAAAAAACACATTTGATTTTTTTATTCCTAAACAGAAAAAAGCACCCTCCTAATTTTCTATACATAAAAAGGGTATAATATTGCCATGACAGAAAAAAAAAAAATATGATGCAGTTCCTAGTTGGTAGTCCGGAGATATGACCTATTGATCATAACAACTGAAAAAACACATTTGATTTTTTTATTCCGAAACAACAAAAAACACCCTCCTATTTTTTTATACATAAAAAGTAAAAATGCTGTCATAACTGAAAAAAAAATTGTGCAGTTCTTAGTTGGCACTCCGGAGATATGACCTATTGAACATACCAATTGAAAAAACACAAAATCCGACTTCAGAGGACCATTGGCAAAATTCTATTTTTCACAATCTCATTTTTGTCACCAACATTGAAGGAGAAAAAAATTAGCTTTGAAATAATATGTAAACTGACTTAATTGATTGAAAAATGAGGAAATTATAGAGCTTTTCCAAATGCATACCAAAAATAAGAAAGCAAAAATTCTGAAAAAAATCAAAATTTCAAAAAATTCTACAACCCTAAATTTTTATTCAAAAAATCTAAAAAAATTAAATTTGAACTTATCTCGTAGGTATCTATTCGTAGAAAAATAATGAACAAAATCCATGACATAACGGCACGGCCGACTATTAAAATTAGGTGATTTGACGTGGAATAAGAATTTTTTCAGATGTGTCACTTTTTTGCCGGGATGTGATATGTGTTTTAAACGTCAGTTCACCTGGTCGTAATGTATAGATTAAAGAAATCCTATAATTTTTCACATGGGGGTCACAACTCTCTATTAATTCATTTTCAGAGTAGATTGAATTTATCTGGTTCATTTTTGCGATAAAAATCTATTACTCTTAATACTTAAAGGAGGTAGTAAATAGTTTTGAAAAACATTTCAAGGGATTCAATTTTATAATATGAAACCATTTAAAATTTCCATTTTAAACTTGAATGTCATGTTTTTCACCTTGAATATTTTCAGGCATCCATGATTTCAAAACAATCTGATGGAAACTTGTCAACATTTTTATCTTGCATAATACTAAATAAGAATTAATATTTAAACTGATTCAGAATGTGTAGAGATCTACTTTTGTATTAAGCGATTGGAAATTAGAATTTCGTCAAACAACGTAAATTCGAATTCAAATGTTATTTAGGAAAGCTGTATTTTTTAACAAAAACAACATGAATTATGCAATGTTATTATTATATACAAGGTTTTTTTAGCAATAGTACTTCATGACTCGCAATTTTTTGTTTTTGTTAGATTTTCTTTTCTATTAGAGTAAAAAGCACAAAAAACTACTACTACAGAAAAAAAATCAGAAATAAGACATTTATTGATAGAGAAGTTTCGATCTATTAAATATTCCAACTTTGATTACTAGATATTGTCAAGAGACTTACTAAACACAAAAATTCACCATCGCCAAATTTCAAAGCACAATGATTGATTTTTAAGGATTTTTTTTTAAACCCACGCGCAATAATAGTGCGCCTTGAAAACGAAACCAATGACATGAAATAGCTCTACTTGTAGCAATTCACCCACAAAAATTGTATTGCAGCTATGCTGTCTTTTCATTGCAAAGTGTTTTTTTTGCGTGATAAGATAAGATAAAAGTTTAGAATTTTAGTATATTTCCCTAATTTCAGTTAAAAACATCTGCACTTTTAATTCATTTCATTTTAATTCCATCATATTATTTTTGATTTCGGTTCTTCTGATTTCGAAATACGGTATTTTGATTTTCGTTAATAAGTTCTCTTTTTTTTTTTTTTTTTTTTTTTGAAACCGAAACTTGATAATATATTCAGAAGGCAACAAGAAGATTCTACACAACTTTTTTTTTAATTTTTAAGCGTAAAAATATATGTTTTTCGTGTTATCGCTAAAGATAGAAATTTTTAAATTGTTCAAGTAATACTCTTCAAAAAACTAATTAAAAAAATCTCTTCTCTACGTGTTTTTCATAGAGCTTTTTCCAACAAACATAGCTTCAAGTACATCCGCTATTAAGTTGGGGACAATGTTTTTAACTATTTAAAATTGAACGAAAACTTGTTCAAATCTGAAAGTTAAATATGGAAATGAGGTGTCCTCGTCGAGATCTTTCGAAAAGAAAAAAAAAATTTATTCGGATCAGACTGTTCGCTCAAAAGTTGCTACAGGGGAAGAGAGAGGGCGACAAACCCGACAAACGGACAGATACAGACCGAAAGACAGACAGGCGGTTTTCTCATACCTCACCCTTCAACATTCCAATTTAAAATTCTTAAATATTTAATAACTTATTTTATTTATTTTTGATTTTTTTAGCAATATTCTTTAATACTTTATGTCCCAAATTATTTAACAATGCATTTTTAGAAATATTTTTGGTTTTTTGAGTTGCAAATACATCAAAAAACATTTTTACCGAGCATAAATATTTGAAATTTTTAGAGGTCTAAGACCCCCTACGCCTTAGGGCCCCCAAGAAAACTTTCTGACAGGTACCATCTGTCGGCCCCTCAGCGAAGTACAAGGAGTGGTACCCAAAAGCTTCAAATGATTCCAGCCATTTAGAATTCGTAATACTAAATTTATATGAGCGGGACCTCTAAGTCCCGTCGGGGCTTCAAGGGTTAAATGCATAAACCTTCTTTAATGGTTTTTTGCTTTTCTTTTACTTTTGCGGGAAATTAAACTAAAAACTGCGTTGATTTATTATCTTGTTAGTCTTTTAATATCCTTTTAACATGAAACATAACTTGTGAAATTTATTGCAGTATTTTTAAATATGAATATGTTGTACATTTACGTGACAGAGACTTCTCGCTACAGTGACCAATTTTGTTTGAACAACAGGAGTTGTTACAAGGACGGATACAAGGAAGGGGGCAATGGGGCGATGACCCCTCCCTTGAGCATGGCAACCAGGTAGCCATTCCTCGAGGAACTTGGAATGCTGTCGGATATTTCGGAATTGCAGTCCTAAAAACAGAAGTGTATTCCTTCTTTGATGAAGGGAGGGAGGTTAAGAGATTTTCCTCCGGTAATTTCTCGAAACTGAAGTACTATTGATGATGTTAGCGGATGTTCAAAACATTCGTCCGGAATCATGAAGAAGTTGACTCTCTAAAACCGCAATTTTAGATACCTTTGGTAGCAGAAAAAGGAAGGAATACATTTAAAGATATATCCTACGCCTTAACTAAAATTTTATATTTATCAATAAAACAATATGCCCCCCCCCCCCCAAACATGTCTGAATCAAATACGTAGAGAGAGGCAAGTAAAAACATTAATCGTCCCGTCCTTGAAAAATTTCTGGATCTGCACTTGGGTTGTTATAACAAATATCGACTACATAAATATTTTTAAAGAATGAAAATAACTATTTCCCTCTATCCCGGATGTAATTTCCGACATGGATAATTTTGCAGTTATTAGCATTTACTATCCGTTTTTTATATATATATATTTTAAATTCTCTATTTCAAATTAGAAATTAAATGTTTTTGCAACCAATGAACTCACAATAAAAGTGTTATATTTTTATAACACTAATATTTTTTTTTAAATAAGAACTAATATCATAATCCATGACACTCTTATTTCAACATCAAATACCTTATGTTTCATTTTTTGTACATGAGTTCATATTAGCTGTTTTTTGTACTTATTCTTATACATTATCCTGGATTATTAAGAAACACTTACAACATATTTCATTTTCAATTAATTAACACTTAAATTAATTCAGTAAAATAAACTTTCAATACCTAAAATTCTAAAATGTATTATTATAATAAATAAAAAATTTAGAAACTTTTTGATTTTTAACATCTAAAATTGGGTAACGTAAATTAGTAGAGGATAAATGCTTTTATTCAAAACGTATTCACAATTTTGGTTCTAAATATTTTTCTTTGTTTCTTTTTTTCTTGCTCTGCTTCTTTTCTTTGGTCAAATGTCATACTCGTCGCTGTTGATACACTGAATTTACAAAACCAACAACGCAAAATTTTACCGAAAGTTGAATTATAAATCAAAACCAGGTTAGACTTCGCATAGAGCTGTTCCCATAAAATAAGAAAAATAAGATTTTTTAAATTATTTTATTTCTGAACTCAAATGAAAAAGCATTCAGTCGTTCACGAAAAGTTAGACTTGGGACTTTATTTATCATTCTGAAAACAAGTAATCATACGTCTGTTGATATGTTTTTCTTGTTTAGAAACTTTTATTAATGTTAAACACCTTTTCAGTTTTCTCTCTTTCATTTTACAGTTAATCTGGAGATTTTTAACAGCTTTTAATTTAATTAACCTTGTTTAGAAAAACCAGACTTACTAGGAAGCTTAAAAAAGCAGCAACCCGAGATTAAAAGTTAATTAACACTTAGTAAGCTGCATTATAAAGATGTGTTAAAAAATTATCATCATAATAAAGTTTTCTAAAATAATTTGATGGGGACAGTTTTTCGTCGTGCAAATTCAGTGACGATATTTGGCCTTAAAAAGATGAGGTCAACTTAAAGTAACAAACTTTTAATAGGATGCATGATTACATGTAATAGTTGATAAT